>CABEGB010001101.1:0-120927 GCA_901521435.1 Crematogaster levior
CCCTAGAAAGATGTCTTCTAAATCATCCAGATATGTACTCCGAATACAGAAAATTCATGCAAGAATACAAGGATCTGGGACATATGCATGAAATAACTAATCAGAGTGGATCAAGCCCAAGCAATCTACACTACTATCTCCCACATCATGCTGTATACAAGGAATCAAGTGTAACGACAAGGCTAGAGTGATTTCTGATGGATCTTGCAAAAACTCTCACAGGTGTTTCTTTGAACAACGCATTAATGGTTGGTTCAACAATACAGGATGATCTTTTCCATATTGATCAGAAGATTTCGCACGTTCAAATATGTTATTACAGCTGACATCACTAAAATGTACAGACAAGTGTTAGTCGATTCGTCACAGATGTCCTTTGAACACATTTTATAGAATAATTCTATTGAAGAATTAATCAAAACTTATGACTTACTCACGGACACAACATATGGAACCTCTTCTGCATCGTTCCTAGCCATCAGATCGTTGCGAAGGTTTGCAGAAAACAACATAAATTTCCCATTGGTGCCAAAACAGTTTTAAACTATTTCTATATCGATGATTTAATTACCGGCGCCAATACCATTCAAAAAGCTTTAAATCAAATCCGAAACCATTCAATTATTACAAGAAAGCAAGTTCGAGCTAAGAAAATGGGCATCGAATAAAGCTGCTCTTTAGGATGAGCAATCACTTTCCAGTTAAACCGAATTCACATTCTCCTCAGATAAAGAATGTGAAATTAGAACATGAGGTATTATTTGGAACTGCAACTCTAATAAGTTCAGATTTTCCACCATTGCATATCTGCCTCCATTGAAGAATCCCAACAAACAAAGCATCTTATCCAGAATCGCGCTTATTTTCGATTCACTTGGTTTGTTAGACCTCGTTACTTTAATAGCCAAGATTATCATCATACAAGATCTTTGGCGTTTAAAGGCAGGATGGGATGAAGCACTTATAATGAATATAACTATTAAATGGAATTGATATGAAACTGAATTACAAGATTTACAACGGATCTCATAAGGTTATTCCAGGCGATTGACCTGTCGTTCTAGAATTGCATGGATTCTCTGATGCGAGCGAAATTGCATATGGAGCTTGCATTTTCTTACATGTTACATTTCCAAATGGAAAACATTAAACGCGCTTACTCTGTTCAAAGTCCAGAGTAGCTGCATTAAAAAATTTATCATTACCACGCCTATGTGCAGCATTATTGTTAGCACAACTTGACAAAATACGAAGATGTCTCATATTCAAGATAGACTCCTTTATTTTTGGACTGATTCCATCATTGTACTGTCATGGATACAATCTTGCAGGCGAACTTGGAACACATTCGTTGCAACTCGTGTGGAGGAGATTTAACAGTTAACTGCTGTCCATAGTTGACATGATGTGTGCAGCGAAGAGATAATCCTGCAGATCCTTTATCAAGAGGCATCATGCCAGCTTTATTATCACACCTTCACATTTGGTGGTCAGAACCATCATGGTTAGTTACTCACAAAGAAGAATGGCTACAATCAATCTTCACCTCGAGCATTTTAAATTTACCTGAGCGAAAATCTATATGATTTACATCAATATGATTATCGTAAAACAAGAATTCGATATATTCAATCGTTATTCAAATTTCACAAAGCTCATTAGAGTCGTCGTATACATTTTCTGATTTTTTGACAGAGTAAGAAATCTATGTATTCGTCCAGAAAATCATATGAGTTCAATGTTCCCAACTCAGGCTGCCACACCCATTTCGGTCACTGAAAGATACCATGTTATTCAATACTTGGTAAAGGTAATACGAGCTTATTTCACTAAAAAACTTCGATCTCTTATTAATAGTACTGTAGACAAAAACAGTCCTGTTAAAATTGAGTTCATTTATCAATGATAATGGAATAATAGAGTAGGAGGACGTCTCAAGGCATCTTCTTTACTATATTCAGCAAAGCATCCAATATTGCTTTCTGGATGACATCTCTCTATTAATAATACGACATGAATATGAGAAACATTTACATACTGGTCCTTAAGCCACATTAGCTGTAATTCGCCAGAACTATTGGTTCTTACGTCTGCTCGCGATATCGTTCGTCAAGTCACAACACAAAGATACATCATATGTTTTCGGAGCTCTCCAAGAACTTTCTCTGCAATTATGGAGGATCTTGCCGAATCAAGAGTTAACGTTCCCATAAAGCTTTTCGACACCTGCGGTGTCGATTATGTTGGTGCTCTCTACTACAAGAAAGGAACAAAGAGAAATTCAAGATAAGTAAAATGCTAAAGTGATTTTTATATGCTTCATCATCAAAACAGTGTATATTGAGTTGGCTGCAAATTTATTAACTGAAGCATTCTTAAATGTATTCAAACGTTTTATTGCTAGAAGGGGATGTCCTAAAAATATTCATTCTAACAATGGCCTAAATTTCATTGGCGCTGAGTGTGAACTAGCTATCTTATTCAAGGATCAGAAAATAAAACAATGAATTGTAGAACACATGTCCAACCAAGGTATTCAGTGGCATTTTATACTGCCCAGCTCTCCATGATGGATTATAGGAAGTAGCTGTGAAAGCAGCTAAACAGCATCTTTTGCGAACTACAAAGGATATTTGTTTAAAGTTTGAAAAATTACAAACATTTCTCGCTCAAATTGAAGCTATATTAAACTCATGCCAATGTCAACGGATCCTGAAGATCTCATTCTATTAACACCAGGGCATTTTCTTGTCGGAACTCCTTTCACTTCCTATCCTGAGCCGAGTTTGTCAGATTTACCAACGAATTTATTACGATGGCAATACGTGGAGCAGTTGCGACAAAAATTTTGGCGTCGAAGTCTGGTCTAGTGAATATCTATACCGTTGTCAACAATGAAGCAAAATCTTAAAATATGTCAATACACAAAGGACAAATGGTTCTTCTAAAGGAAGATAACACACCAATCTTGTGTTGGTCACTTGGAAGAATAGTAGAAGTCTATCCTGGTCAAGATAACATATAAATCGAGTTGTTTCTATGCGCACCCCTAAAGGAATATATAAACGACCAATAACATGTTTGTTTCTTTAATTTAGTACACACACACACACACAATATTTTTGCTATTCCAACTCATTCATTCACCGTACTTCTTTCTAGAATTATTTTATTGAAAGAAGATTTTTTCAAGAGCGTCTGCCTGTACACGCTGCGTACAATATGTCATTTTATATTTGGCGCCTATCTGCGTTTGCGCGTCATAGCGATATTTAACGGCGTTTGTAGTTCCATGAATTCTTTGTTCGTCTTCAGCGAATGTGATTAAACATTTTATTATACAGCCACTTGTAACAAATCAAACTAGCAATACATTACATTGTACGAAAAAATTTTATTTTCAAAACATATTAGAAAATTGACAAAAAAGCAAATTCAATACAATCAAACGGAAAATTAAATTATCAGACAGACAAAAAGAAATTAAATTATAAATTAATATTTAAATCTCTCTATTATATTTTCGCATTACATTAACCTTTAAGGGACGGCAAGTTGATTTTTTAACTCTATGACGGTCTCATATTTTTTGTAGAATACTTTGGCTTGTATATTAAAGTTATATATTATATAAAAAACTATAAAGTCTATAAAATGAAAAAACCTACCTGTTTCCTAAAGATTAATATTATATGATTAGATTAATATTATATATTATAATTTTATCAATTAATATTTAAGATTAATTATGTACTCATACTCATATACTGAACCGACATTAGCTATTTTAGTGTCTGGAACAAGATCATGAAATATTGTGTCCTCTGTTTTTCATCGGTTCAGCATATATTTCACCGGTTCAGCGACAAATTACTGGCCAAATTTGCCGAATCATACATCGTTTAAGTCCGCCTTCATGCATCACTGGTTTCCTCTAAAGTCCTAAATATCAGAGAGGCACCAACTGTACCCTTACTATCTGCTACGCCGCCATCTTAGATTCAGACTTACTTTATACGTACATGGTGCCGTGGTGGTAGTAATGGTGCTTTAGTATTGGCCAATTTAGTATTGATAAATCGCATAACTATCATCGCTGTCGTCGCCATTTTAGATCCGATTACTAGGAAAGTGTAAAACAATCAGGAAGAGGGACGAGTTTTCTCTGTGTACGACAAGCGTAAATTTATAGCCGGACTTAAATGACACGTGGCTCGGCCATTCTTATTCTTTTTAGTCGTTTGTTTTACGAATTCTTTTTTTAAATTGGTTGATAGGTTCGCTGAACCATCGTTTATTTGCACCTTAAGGCCGATTCATGCTGGATGCTGTATGCTGGTAACTTATTCTGTACGAATTCTGTTAATTTTGAGGTTCTGGTTTATGCTCAGTTTTCCGTATTCTGTAAGTTGCCATTTTAAAACTATTATTTCATTTGAGTCGTCCACGTGTGTGCTAAACTCACTTCACAATATTTATTGATAATAACGACACAAACGCACAACTGGAAACGTTTATAAATGATATGCCAAATGAAATGGGGTATAGGTAGGGATAAATAAAGTGGGGGACAACAGAAGTCTATAGTTGTGACCAGTCAGTGACCAGAGTCTGTTTTCCATATATTCTATAAAAGTTAAAGTTGACCAACTTTACGATTACAGAATAAGTTACTAGATTCCGGAAAATCAGCATAAACCAAAACATTAAAATCCTAGTGTTGAACTTTACTGGTTCCGGAATAAGTTACGGCCAGCATGAACCGGTCTTTAAGAGTCTATATGCTACGCGCACTGATCCAGTGATTACTGGATAGTGGATAGGGCAAATTTTCTGTGAGCTATTAAACGGCATCATGCTGGAAAAAGCGTGTCATTTTTAGGCGTTATCGGTGATTGTCGTATATCGTCGGGCGTGCAGTCATATACATCGAAGAGAGATAGAATGACGCTTTTAACGCGTGAGCGTTACGAGCGTTCAATCGAACACGACGTCAAGTTATAATATTCCATCTTTGTCTTTTATTCGTGAAATGCTCGAATGCTCACGACGACATTTGATGACACCCAAAAATGACACGCTTTTCCAACATGATGGCGCTATTCATATCCGCACAGAAAATTTGCGCTAGGAAGGGGACATTCACTATCCAGTTATACAGATCAGTGGCTACGCGTCGCACCGAGTCCTACCCAGTCATGCGTCGTGAGAACAAGGCTTGAAATAGCATGAATTGAACTTCGTCAAGCTCATATGCCATTCTATTCTCAGCTCTCATCACGGCAAATTACGGGCCAAATTCGTCGAACAAATTATTTATCTGTATCTTAAGCGAAGCGGTCTTAAGAGGACAGTCGGATACGAAATATTTCGAGCGAAGAATAGCGTGTGGTTTAACCTACCCCTCTACCTATTATATTCAATTATTTATCTCAATAAGTATTCTCATTATTTATTTCTATTTGTTATTTATTATTCATATGAAAAATACTATGAGTAATGTTATGAGTAATATTATATTATATCGAATAACAATTCAAATGAATAACTATTATTTATACATTATTAGTGACTTAAATATTGCATCCCAGATAGTGAATAACATTGTGAATATCATTGTCGTATCTGACATCATATTTTTCTCGCTTATGATATTCTTCAATGAGAAGGAGAACAGCCTTATGCCATTTAAAAACTGAGTTATCTTGTTCTGAAAAATTTTCGGTTTCTGAAACTGATGCTGTAGATGACATTGAACTGACTTGATGGATTTGGCTCCTTTTCGTTTTTTAACGCAGCCCAAATTGCGGAGCAAAAACAATATTTAAGACAGATTACGGTCAACCTCATCGGTGACGCGCTAACTTCCTCGGGTTGGTCTCTTCTGGACGTCGAGGATCAGCTCCCGAGTCACTTTACGTCGTGATAACACCAAGAAATCAGATTCCGGCTCGGCCTTGCTTCCTCACCCTAAGATGGCTCGCACGCAAGAGAGTCGCGACGTTATCGATTTTTCATCGATCCGCGGACGGCGCGGTCGTGCCCATCTCCCTTCCCTATCAGCTCGGCGCGATCTATGGGCGCGAGGGTTTTGAATGCGATAGCGAGACGCGGTTTCTCGCGGTCCGCTTCGCCATGCCGCTAACGTTCTCCGGAAGGCGATTTCCTGGCGCTGTTCCTGCGGTCGGGACTTCAGCCTCCCTGCTTGGGGCTCGCGGGACTTCACACATCCCTCGGCCTTGACTCGAGGTGGCCTCCACATCCAGCAATCCTGGTGAGAGTGATGTGCCGGCGACAGCCTCTGCCGCTCCTTTCAACGCCTCCATGTGGTGCGCACCTTCGCGTGGGCGTTTAACTCCGAGTTTCCTGGCCGCCGCGTCCCGAGTCATCAATCTCCTTGCAACTGCTCGTCCGTTTCTCCCTCGTCGATAACTTTTCTCGCTGGTCTCTTCCGGGTCTCTTTCGTGTTAGTAAATAGAGGTTGCAATCCCGTGCTATTTTCAATCCCGCGGGATTCGTGCGGGATTATTTTCAATCCTGCGGGACCTCGCGGGATCCTGCGGGTTTAAAGATTTGGTTAGATCTATGCATTTAATAAAGAAACAGATCTATACATTTAATAAAGAAACAAATTTTATTTACTAGGATAATCATATTTAATAATAAAAATCAAAATTAAATGAACAAAAACAAAATCTATAAATTTAACTTAATAGCTTTTTTTTTAGAAAATGAACTATAAATGAAAGATTTATTATGTCCAAACCAAATGTCAAGTTGTTGACGAATGAATAATATCTAATAATTATTAAAAAATGAAATATATAAACAAAAAATATTTATAAGAAAAACAAAATTTCTTCTTTCTTATGTTGACTACTAATATATGTAAACATTTTGTCATTTTGATGAAATTAAAATCATAATTCAGTAATTATTTTTAATTTACTGACTTTTTTACTAAAATTTTTCAGTCTTCTCTTCTCAAACTAAATTAATAATGATTATATTTCTAATAATAAAATTAATAAGTTTTTAACAATAATAATGAAATATTTAAAACAAAAAATTTTAATTTGTGGAATTTTGAAAATACGATCTCAAAAAGCAAAGACTATTAATTGTTTCATCTCCCAGGCTGCTCCTCAACTCATTACAAAAATATCCTGCGGCGGAAAAAGCTCATTCAGCCTCCACACTTGTAGGAGTAATAGTCAATAAATATTCGTAAGTCATGCGTAAGTATTTTCCTTTTGTGCCGTCGCTTTCAAAGGCACTCATCTCTTTCTTTAAAATTTTATCAATATCTTCTGATAAACCCTTTGATTCAATTACTTCGGAATAGTTCTCTTGCAATTTAAACTCTAATTCTTCTTGTAAGGATAAATTAGGCTGTTGTTTATCTTCTTGAATATCTTGATCTTGGTTTTCCTCGAAGTAGCTGGATGCAGTATCGGTATCCGACTTATTTGAACTGTTATCCTCGCGTGTATTACTGAGAACTCTTTCCAATTTTTTATTTCCTTGCGTATTACAGTCTTTTTAGGCATTGCAAATGTGGTATCTTCAAAATTTTTCAAATCATGTTCAAATTTATTCGGATTTTGCAAATAAATTAAAGTTCCACTTAAATCGGTGCGACGTTGTGTTATCCTTTTTCGAAATGCTGCGGCTAAATCAGTGCTGAGAAGAGTAGATTGTTTGTCCAATTTTTCCAATATAAAACGAAGAGTTGTTTCTGCGGTGATTAGAGTTGAATCTCTTCTGCATATTACTTCGACACCCAGCTTAACTGGTTCCAGACATAACTTTAAGTCATTTATTTTGGACCATTCTTCATCGGTGAAATATATTTCGGATTTTATATCAATCAAAGCTTTGCTTATGCACAATCTTAGATTGTAAAAGCGTTCTAACATGTTAAGTAGACTATTCCAGCGAGTCTTACAATCTAAAATTAATTCTAATTTTTTACCGTATTCTTCCTGCACATATTTCTGCAAATAAATGTCATTTTTTGTCGGCGACTTTTTAAAAATCTTTACAGTTTTTCTCACTTTCGCAATAAGATCTCTATAATTTAAAACTACTTCTACAGGTGAAAGACTCAAAGTTACTGATAAGCCATCCTCTTCATCAACGTCATCATACTCATCATCCTCATCGTCAGACATATAAAATTGTATTTGTGTTTCTTCTGATGACTCTTGCTGCAAATTTTTTTTGTATAAAACGTCAATAACGGCAAGTTGTACACCGTGTGCATAACAAAGTTGTTGATAGCAAGGCATAAGTTTACCGATTTTTACCATCATACTTGCTCCATCAGTAGTTATACCAATAATATCGTCTTTAATATTTAGGTTGAAGCTCTTCAGACGTTCTTCAACAATGTTGACACAATGTTCTGCCGTACATGAACCATGGATTCGTACTAAGCCAAGATTAAAGTGTTTCTCTTTATAATGCACATTTATATTTAAATATATCCGATTTTTTCCAGATGTCCATTCATCAAATGTTAATGAGAACTTTTGATTTTGTTCTTGAAGTTTTCTAAATTTATTCATCATTTCGGCTTTTATAGAATCTGAGAATGTAATAACTATGGATCTTATTGTATTAGGAGAAGTTGGAAGTCTAAAACCACTTTTCAGAAACAAATTTCTTAAGTCTACAGATTTACAGAAAGTATTGAAAGTGAAACCATCCTTAGCAATCATTCGAGATATAATTTTTTCCATGGAATTTTCTTTGACGAAAAAGTTATCAATTGTTTTGGCCTTTTTTTTGGTATTTCGCAATTGTCGACAATCTGCGGCTGGGCTGACACATTACATGGATCCTTTCTCGATGTTGATGCTTGCGATTGTGATTTTAAATCTATGCAATGTTTGCTTCTTAAATGTGTCACTAACCCTTTTCTTGATCGTTGACTTAATTTCAAAATGGCAGAACACTTTAAACATTTAGCATTTTCGGCATCACATTTCACAAAATAATCCCAAAGAGTTTTGTTAGTGTCTCCTTTCTCATTATCACACATCGATTCCTTACTAGATGACATATTTTGTTTGCACTAGTAATACCAATAAAATAACACGTAGTATAATACGTATATTAAATAAATAATATTGTTGCGCTCGCGCACGCTTCTCGCACACTCGCGCACTCACTCCGCGGCACTCTCGCGGAAAGAAACGACTCGGTTATATAAAGAAAGCGAACGATTTATTTAGGAGTAAAGATACAAAACGTCTTTTTAGTTTGACAGGCCGTCAACAACAACAACATGACAACGCGCCTGGCAACGCGTAAACAGGCGTCGCCAGGGAACAGGAAACATCCTCCGGTACGCATCTTCATTGCGTACCGGATAATCGGGCGCGGGCGCAACACTGCCCCCCTTCTTCCAGATTGTCGCCCCGACAATCCAAGAGGGGCAGAAGAAGATCCTCTTCTCCCAACCGGCTCCAGGGCGGTTCTACTCCAAGTAGACCCCCAACCGGCTCCAGGGAGACGCAGCCTCGCGACCTTCCCCCAACCGGCTCCAGGGTGGCTCAACCCTCCTCACGGGTATCGAGTTGGCCCCCAACCGGCTCCCAGGGGGAAGCCGCGGAATCCTCCTCACTGCCGCCCATATCCCTCTCGATGCCTGAGTCCTGTCTCTTGCGTCTTGACTCTTGAGTCTTGACTCTTGCGTCTTGACTCTTGAGTCTTCGTTCTTCGGACAAGGGGGGTAACAAACTTCCTGAGGTACCAACGTCCCGCAGGACTCCCCTAGTCCCTGCCTCGGCATTCGCCCTAAGGCCCACGGAAAAACCTCAGGCGAAAAACCGTGGGCGAGGCAGTCTTCTTTTCCGGAAAGAGAACTCATCCCAGGAAAAGAAAGCTCCAGGCTCCGGAGACGTTCGCTCGGCTCCGCCGGACATCCTCCAGCCCCGTGCCACGCGCCTTCCTTTTCCTAAGAAGAACGGAAAACGCAGTAACTCGTAACAAAAACTTAACTCTAAAAAAGCAAACGGTACATTCCCTACGGGTTCCAACTCCCCCTCCTAAACTCCTCAAAACCGCCTTTCCAAGAAGGGCGCTAATCTATCCGCATGCACCGTCCGTATCCCGGACGAGCCCCCAAAATGTTGCGCTCGCGCACGCTTCTCGCACACTCGCGCACTCACTCCGCGGCACTCTCGCGGAAAGAAACGACTCGGTTATATAAAGAAAGCGAACGATTTATTTAGGAGTAAAGATACAAAACGTCTTTTTAGTTTGACAGGCCGTCAACAACAACAACATGACAACGCGCCTGGCAACGCGTAAACAGGCGTCGCCAGGGAACAGGAAACATCCTCCGGTACGCATCTTCATTGCGTACCGGATAATCGGGCGCGGGCGCAACAATATATAAATTGTATAAATAATATGTAAATTCACAAGACTAACACGCATTAAACAAGATAAAACATGTACGCGTGGGACGGCAACAGAAAGAGTGAGAAGCGCATAGTAGTGAAACAAAACAACATCACGCTCGTCGTTCGCCTCATAGATCACGTTTCCCGCTCGAGATTCGTTGTGCGCATGTCATTCGCGCAATTTTCGTCCCGCGGGATCCCGCAACTTTTATATAACATATGCGGGACCAAAAAATGGCGCGGGATCCTGCGGGATTGCGGGATTGCAACCTCTATTAGTAAATCGAGCGGCTAGAACTCTGGCGATCTCGAGACTTCGAGATCTTTTTTTTTTGGGAGGTATGCCGGACTCTTACCGTGCCCGTTGAGCACACGCCAGTAGGGATAGGCGATTCCGTTCAAAAATATCGATGCATAAGAATCAATTTTTAAAAAGCATTGATACCTGAAAATCAATTATTTTCAAAAAGAATCGAAGAATCGACGAAAAAAGAAATCAATAACAGAAACTAGAGTTCTATATATAAATAGAGAAGCGACAACAGTGATCGATACGGCCGGTATTCGTAGTCCGATCTTATATTTAAGATCGTCTTAAGATCTCATTCAACCAATGAAATGGCCGTATAGCGCAATTTCATTGACTGGGTGAGATCTTAAGACGATCTTAAATATAAGATCGGACTATGGCCGGTATTCATAGTCAGCTCTTATATTTAAGATCGTCTTAAATACGGACTTATATTCGCTCTCTTCGTCATACACAATCTGTGTGTGACGAAGAGAACGAATATAAGTCCATACTTAAGACGATCTTAAATATAAGAACCGACTATGAATACGGGCCTATGAATACCGGCCTATGAATACCGGCCATAGATAGAGTAGTTCTAGATATAGGCCGGTATTCATAGTCGTGTCTTATATTTAAGATCGTCTTAAGTTTATCTTTAGATGCTGTATGAATCAGTTCATTGGCTACGGAGTATCTGAAGATGAACTTAAGACGGTCTTAATTATAAGACCCGACTATGAATACCGGCCATAAATAGAGAAGCAACAACGGAAGGATTTAGTTTGATTGGCTGAATCTGAATCACGTGACCAAGACGCCATGTTAGTTTCCCGCAGATTCAGACAGCCAATCAAACCAAACCTTTTCGTTGTCGCTCTCTATGGCCCGTATTCAGAACGCGCTTTTAAAAATGTTAGCGCACTTTTTTGTCATTTTATCCTTTCACGTATAATAAACAATTAAGATAGAATGACAAAAAAACGCGTTAACATTTTTAAAAGCGTGTTCTGAATATGGACCTTTATCTATAACTCTACAGAAACAATTGAATGTAAAATAAAAATGTTTATTGAAAATAAATATATATTAAAGTTGAAGAATTTGATTTTATTGAATCATATGAGAAATATATATATATATATATATATATATATATATAAATATACATTGTGTAACTTTTGAAAACTGTGTAGTGTATGTATACATGTATGTGTAAAAAAAAATCTTATGTTTTATGTACGATTCAAATTATTTTTATTTACTTTAGGGCACCTGATTTCCATTTCTATTGAGAATCTGAAAAATAAATAAATTACAAGTTAAATTATGATTATGAAACCATAATCCACCATAAACCAAGTGCAGCAATATATCATTCTCACAGTTCACGGCAAGCTGATGATACCCATGCCATAATAAATCATAAAATTACAACAGTTAGATCATGCAAGTACCAAATGTATACATGTAACATTTTGTTAATGTGAAAAGTGTAGATTTATTAATGTGTTAATAGAATGTTAACAAAAATAATAATAATAATTACATAAATATTATTAAAAACCAATAGTAAATAAAATTTGAAATCATTTAAACAAACAGAATAGTGAGTCAAAGCTGACTAAAACATACACCAATCTTCTTGACAAATTGAACTTAAAAATACTAACATATTCAGGTGTCTGCTAGTTAATCTGTTCCGATTGTCACGCTTAATCAATCCTGCTTTTGAGAATAAGCTTTCGCAGGGAACGGATGTTCCAATTACTGACAAATATCTTAAAGCTAGTTTGCTAAGTGAAGGAAAAGTTGTTTCCACACTCTTCCAGTACATAAAAATGTCGTCCTTCCTCGGGATCCTTTCTAGTTGTAGGTACTGCTCAAGTTCTAGATTCTTTGATGCATTAGAAATAGATTTTTGTTCCAGTTCTAACGTGTCATGGAAATCCCATATACTCTCCAATTTTTCTGTTTGAGATTCAAGTAGATGTTCAGGAGTTTTTGGCTTAAAATCTTTAAGCTTAGCGTTGATTCGGCTTATAGCAGGATAAACAGCTAATACATCTTTGAAATGGACTTTTTTAAATCGAGGATCTAATATAGTTGCCATTGATAATAGCGGAACATGCTCAAAGTTTTTAAATCTTTGTGATATAGCAGCCTGAATCTTTATTTTACAATTTTTCCCAATTTCTGTTTGAAGATTGACGTCATCTATTTTTTTTCTCATACAGTGAATGATGGGAATAATTATGCTGCAGGTAGGATACGAGTCTCCACTTATCTCTTTTATAACATCTCTTATAGGCTTCATTAATGGGAATATATCATTAAGAATTTTTATCTGTTCTCTATTTAAGACGTCAATAGGATTTGCACATTCAGACATGGCTGCATAAATATATGGTTCCAATTCCATATACCTTTCAATCGCGTCAACTTTTGTTGTCCATCGAGTGGGAACGTCTTGTATAAGGCTAAGTGCAGTTCCTTCACTCTTTCCTGCTTTTAATTGCAACTCTCTAAGCTTATCTGATGCTGGAATACTTCTTCTGATAAGTGTCACTATGGATTTTATTTGCTCAATGATACTAGTTAATTCTGGAAACTTAGTTAGTGCGTCGGGAAGAAGGTGAGTTACAACATGAGCAATACAAACAATATGTTTATCTTGTCCAACTATTTCAGTGCAAGCTTTTTTAATAGCTGCCTCGCCATCCGATATTATAGCTGTAAGTTTTTCCGTTGTGATATTAAATTCTTCGAATAATTGTTGCAACGATTGTTTAAGGTACTCAGCTGTATGATGCTCATGAAGTGGAAAGCATCCAAGACATCCACTTTTCATTTTAGAAGACTTTTGTAGGTAATGAATTGTTACTCCTAAATAGCTTTTATTAGAAGAGTCAGTCCAGTTGTCACAGGTTAAACAATAATGATCTGCATCTTGAAGTTCTTTAACAAAAGCTTGTTTCATGACATCGTGTCGAGATTCAAGTCTTTTAGTCATTGTTTTGGTCGAAGGAGGCTTGTAAAGAGGTGCCAAAATCTTAAGTAGTGTTAAAAACCCTTCATGTTCTACAGTAGAAATAGGAAGTAAATCTTTGCATATCATAAATAAAATTGCATTCGTAATTTTATCTGATATAGAACCTCCTTCTTTGAAAGAATCTACACGTTTGAATGCTTCTTTTATTCCATAATTATCAGATGAATCACCGCATTGTTTCTTTGGTGGGTTTAATTGAGTTGACTCGGTATTGTTGACTTCTTGAAATGATCTTTTTACTGCTGCTTTCTTGATTTTGCTATTACATGAATTTGTACTTTTTGGAGAAATTTGAAAAAATAATGGATGCTGAGTCTTCAAATGTTTCAGCATGTTTGTAGTGTTTCCACATGCTTTATATTCTTTTTTGCAATATAGACATTTAAATAAATCTTTATTTTTAATTTTTTCAACATGATTCCATATTGGACTTGGTTGAATTTTAGATTTTAACTTCTGCGAATTTAAACTGCAACTAGCTTGAGAATCATCTATTAAATAAGCAATAATAACTTCATTAAAAATTATCAATAGTTTAGAAGTGCTCCAAAGACATTATATATATAAATCTGAAGAATTTTTATTATTTATTTATTATACATAATAATTACTTGAGATAAATGCAGTATACATACCAACGCTAGAAATAAGAATCGAACTTTAAAATAATCGACACAATAATCGATTCTTCAAAAAAGGAATCGGATGTTTTCGAAGAATCGAGTAGAATCGCGCATCCCTACAAGCCAGTGCGGGTACGGCGGCCCGGAGAGCACACACCGCTTAGAGAGGCGGCCCGGAGAGCACACGCCTAGTTGGCGGCCCGTTGAGTTCACGTCAGTGCGGGTACGACGGCCCGGAGAGCACACGCCGTTGGTGGTGGCGGCCCGTTGAGCACACGCCAGTGCAGATAAGGCGGCCCGGGGAGCACACGCCAGTACAAAAATAACGGCGGCCCGGAGAGCACACGCCGGTTACATCGGTGGCTCGGAGAGCGCACTGATTTGGGAGGCGGCCCGAAGAGCACACGCTTCTTGAGCGACGGCCCAGTGAGCACACGTCTAGAGGTAGTCGCTCTTACAAGGACAGATATCAAGAAATCTCCTCTGAGAATCTTCTACTGGTATCGTCTTGCTGACCCACGCCGGAATCAATCGATCGATCTTTCCGTCGGGGGTCCCGGTATATATACCGTTGTTTCATGAAATCTCGACACGAGAAAGTCGCCGTCTCGTGGCCATCTGGTGGCGGCGCCCGAACTATATTCGGTGGCTCGCTGCGCCGAGCGGCGGCGTATGTGCGGCTGTGTAAACTGTCCGCCACAATAGTCAAGATTTATATGTTAGCTGTAACTTACATTATTTCTAAAATTTCTTGTATTTTTTTAGAGATTCCGATTCTTTGTCTTCTTTCTTCCATTTCTATTTCGAGTCTTGCCTCGCGTTCCTCTTTCCATCTCAAATTTTTTTTCTTGGAGTTGCATTCTCCTCTTCTCTAAATTTAATTGTTCCTCTTGGAATTCTAATTCCTTTTTATATGTTTCTTGCAAAAAATCTAATAATTTTTCTAATTTATCGTGGCTCACTTTGTTTGTTAATGGACCTGTTTTCGACGGCGATGTAGTTGGCGAACATAGCGGACTCCTTGAGGCTAGCGGAGTCGATGACAAAAACGAAGATGATGTAGATGGTGAAACTATTGGTAACGATGTCGAAGACATGGATGATGAAGGTATAGATGCCACCATGGGTTCTTCTATTATCACTTTTTCAGAACGATTATTTACAGTTGTAACAGTGGATTTTCGCTTGTGCTACGGATAGCCGCGGGTATCCAGTGTCCGGGCTGATAATAGAAGAACCCATGGTGGCATCTATACCTTCATCATCCATGTCTTCGACATCGTTACCAATAGTTTCACCATCTACATCATCTTCGTTTTTGTCATCGACTCCGCTAGCCTCAAGGAGTCCGGGCGGGATCGAAGGTTGAGTAATGAGGCGTTCGTTTAATCTTAAAACTAAATTTATTCTATGACTACGTCTTATACATTAGGCTATTTACAATATTTACAAGATCCGGTACTGCCGGCTTAAGGTTTCGTTGTTGGCGCTGGTGCGCGTGAATGTGGCTTAACGCGGCCGTAAGCTTTCGGCTCGATCCATCGATATTCGGCGGTCTGATCTCGCGGACTGAGATCGGGCGGGATCGATGGACTTCGCGGTCCTTCGGCGGCGCGACGCTAGTCGCGGAGATCGGGCGGAATCGGCGGGCTTCGCGGTATGTCGGCGGCGCGGGTCTGTTCGCGGAGATCGGGCGGAGTCGGCGGACTTCGCGGGGTTTCGGCGGCGCGGCTCTGGCTACCGAGATCGGGCGGAATCGGCGGATTCCGTCTTACTTCGGCGGTTCGGTCGCGGATTAAGGGGGGATTCTAGTGTAACAGGCCAAAAAATAAGCGATTTTTAAGATTTTTTTTCTAGAAAACTATTAATGATAACCAAATAAAACTTTTTGGGATAAAAAGAGACCTTCTTAAGGTATCAAAAAATTTTAATTATTTTCAGTTTGCATTATTTAATTTCAATATATAATAAATAATCTGGACCCCTCTCTGAAATTTTCCGTCCATTGGCGGGCGTTGTAATGTTCCTCCCGGTTATCTGAAAGCAAAAAGCGAAATATTTTCTTAAAGTTAGATATTTTCCGCTAGTATTATACCTCCCTAACAAAGAAAAAATAATAAATTAAAAAAGTTGTAGCGTTTTAAAAAAAATGTTTTTATTTTTAATATAAATTTGATCATATATTGATCAAAAAATGTTATAAATAAGTGCAATAAAAATAAAATGATAGGTATAGTACCTAAAGAAATTTATAATGAATTGAACAAAACTTGACCAAAGTTGATCGGTTTATTAGTTCTCAAGTTATCACGCCCGCCAACTTGAAAAACATGGTTTTGAGAAAAACGCGTTTAAAGTTTTAGATAAAGTTTCACGATACTTACCGCTGAAAAATCGACTTGAACGTTTATTCTGCTATTCCGGACCCATACATTAAACCTTCTTCTTCTTCAAAAAAGTCTTGTAATACCGTTTTCTCCATTCTTCTGGCTGTACGAGCCTCTTTCGTGCTTTCTAAGCTACGCCGGTCTGCATTCAATAGTCGTTTGTCATTATGATATTCGGCAAATGTTTTGCTCTGTTGTCCAATAATAATGCCCATTGTTTCCATCATTTTTAATATTGGAAAAAAACCTTCATTAAATATTGCGGTAGCCAGATAAGCAGCAATTTCTATAGTCTTCGAACCACAGTGGAGATGTTTCGGAGCTAGACGCCAAATGCATGCGTTAAAACTTTCATTACAATTTTGAGTGTATCCACCTAAACATCTTTGTAATAATTCATCTTTGGACAGATCTTCATAAATTGGCAACAGATGATCTTGAACACTTTTATTAAAAGCAGGCTGATGCCCAAATTCGTCAAGTTTTCCAGTCGCTTCTGCAACTCGCCACTTACACCTGTTTCACACACATACACAAACGTGTTTGTGTTTGAATAGAAAAATACCTTCAAAAGATCACAAACATAACAATAGCCGACCCTAAATATAGATCCGTTAGGCTCTTGTACCTACCGCCCTTACCGGTCGACTGCCTGCTGCTTGGAACTCTGACGCGTCTCACTAAACAGAACTATAACTTCTTTATTTTTGCGAATTCGACTTTAAAACTGTAGGAGCGTATTTTTAAGATGTTATACTTTTAATTTATGCAAAAAACAAAAATTCGATTTTTTTGACCCGTTACACTAGAATCCCCCCTTAATTCGCGGTGTGAATTAAAGGGATGATCGGAGAGGTGGAGGGCCTCTCATCACGAGGCGGGGGTTGCCGCTCAGCTCGCGGCGTGCCACTCAGCACGTGGTCTTAGGAATGACTACTCAGCGCGTAGTCGGTTATAAATACAAGCGGTGAATTGTCGCTCAGCACACGACTCTCGTAGATGCTCAGCTCGCACCCTGAAGGATTTGCTCGCTCAGCACGCGGGCGGATAGGATCCGGAGACTATGTCCCGGTGGATAGACCTGCTTTCAATTTGTTTTTTTGTATAAAATGTACTTTTTTTAGTCTTCCTAGAATAGAGCAACGAAACTGATATCATTTATTCTGCAAAAGTCTTCGGAAGTATAAGCTTCTAATGTAAACCAAAGAAAATTACCGAATTCTTGATCACACAAGCTCTCAATTGTACGAATACTTTCTGTGTATCAATATAATACAATATTTTATTTTTATTTATTATTGATGAAGTATATTAATTATTACATACTCTTCCATTTTACTAATTTATTTTTAATTTTCGATAAGTTTTATTTTAAATATATGTACATATACCTATATTTATTACACAAGCAAATGTAATTAATAAATACATATTAATTTAACGAATAATATATATTAAAATTATCATTAAGTAATAGTGAGAAATGTACATATTGCGTACTCGTTCGACGTTTGAAAGATTTTGAGAAAATTAAAGTTATGTAAAAAAACAATGTCAAGTTATAAAGAAG
This sequence comes from Crematogaster levior, assembly GCA_901521435.1. NCBI lineage: Eukaryota > Metazoa > Arthropoda > Insecta > Hymenoptera > Formicidae > Crematogaster > Crematogaster levior. The sequence continues at coordinate 18,340 of CABEGB010001101.1, forward strand.
ATGGGAAACGGATTTGCAAATTAGTATATTAGAAACACAATATTTAATTTGTAATATTGTTTTGGATATGTGAAACATAAATATATAATTACTGTTCAATATATAGAAAAACATCTTTTTGCTTTTTCAGCAGACTTTGCTTTTTCAGTGTCAAAGTACATGATCCTACTCCACTTTGTGTTAGTGGTTTACTTCCAGCAGAGCTTTCACGATGCTGTATTAAAAGATTACGTTATTAATATAGCATAATCTGTTCATACGGATATTATGAGAGTCAATATTTAGATTGTAAGATTTCTTAAGGTTGTAATATAAACAATAAAATAAGTATAATTACTTTTCAATTTTTTTCTGGCCACGATCGTCTTTGTCTAAGTTTGGTTCGGCATGCTGCTCAGTCCGCTGTGGCACACTATTTGGTGGATCAAGTCCAGTTCTAGGGACAGTTCCTGAAGTATTCGGTTGAGGACTGTATTTAAACATGATTTAATTTAAAAAATAGAAAATACTATAAAATATTATAATTATGACCTGCTCAACTCGCTGGTCGGAAGGAACATGTTTAATGCTGACAATTCGGCGTTATTTATACCTGTAGGTCGGTGACAGGCGGGTTGGTGCGGCGCGGAAACAATTGTTTATGTCGGGGGGTGACTTGTTACAGTAACGCTTCGTTACACAGTTACATTTTTCTTTCGTGACCTTTGTTTAAAGCCTTTGTCAGAACACCATTTCTCTTGCAAGTTGTGTACTTGTTGAAGGAGATCCTCTTTTTCAATATACTGTTCCTCGGTTGCTAATCTAGAAATCAATGAAAGTACAATGGAAAGCAAACATCTCTTTAGAATCATAAATTTATTTTTATGAATGTTTCAACAAAATTATTATTTTATTAACTCATCTAAGATAGTACGTCAATTATGATCTTATCCCAGGTAGCACATGATGGTTTATATACGTTTCATATACATTTTCTAAACGTATTAAAAATATTATTACGCCTCTACGCCGGTCGCTCCAGCACAGGCACACACTCACTGACACACGCGGCACTCTCCGCCTCGGCGGAATTAGCACACGATAGATATTAAAGACCTCTTTATTAATAACGAGGAAGTGATACAGATAACACGTCCGTTCTCTTAGAAAGATCAGACATCAAGACCGATCGCTGTTAAACAGGAGACGACTCGTTGCCAAGGAGCGCTCCACAACACGGAGCGCACCGGGTGGCGAGAGCGGATGCAACACTGCCCTCCTTCTTCCAGAATGTCGTCCCGACATTCAGGGAGGGCAGTTTCCAAGGAACCTCTCGTTCCTTCAGACTCACGAAAAGGGGAGGCGGTCTTCTTAGGACCTCTCGTCCTCAGACCCGCAATCCTCTGACGGCTTCCTGCCCTACCCCGAGCTGCTGCTGCGGGTTACCGGGCTCCGTCTTCCTTTCTTCCCCTCTTCCACGCCTCTTCATGTTGCTTCGCTCTTCTGGGTCCTCTTCCGTTCTTCGGACAAGGGGGTGATAAACTCCCTGTGGCACCAACGTCCCACAGGACTCCCCAAGTCCCTGCCTCGGCGTTCGCCCTGAGTCCCACGGAAAAACCACAGGAGAAAAACCGTGGGTGAAGCAGTCTTCGCTTAGGACATGTAAATCCCCAAGTATGTCGTCTGTTTTCCCTTACGACGCTATTCGCCCTCGACGAGCGCCTCAACGACGAGCGACGTTCGCTTTTCTTCCGGGCGACGGCCGTTTCCTCCTGCTCCATTCTGTCAAAAGAAACAACAAGCAGAAAAAGTTTTCAAACTTAATTAAAATTACTCTGGGCTCTGACTCCCTATGCACCTCTCGAAATAAGGCGCGAGCCTATCTGCGTGAACCATTTTTTTCCTACCCCTATTCGACCTTTGAATGCAAAACACCACATCACCGAGTTTCTTTATTACGAGATATGGCCCCTCCCAATTCCTCTGTAATTTGGGAGCTCTTCCCTTGATTCTACGGGGATTGTAAAACCAAACTCTCTGACCTTCACCAAAAGTAACTGTAAAACAATCCCGTTTTGAACACTCGTGACAGCTCGTCGGATTCGGGGTTCGACGGGTCGATCGAAATAACGTGAATGTGTGAGAATTTGGATAGAACAGATAGTTTATTTCGATAAACGATGTTAGATACAAAGCGCGGATAATGATGATATTTACAATGATGTTGATGAGAGTATATTACAATGATCAGACGCGGGGGTATCACGGTCGGCGGTGACCGTGCGGTGTGTCCACAGCGTGTGGACCGTGCGGTAGTGTCGATGTCGCGTGGCGCATGCGGTAGCGCGGTAAATCGGTGGTAGCGGCGCGATCACGCGGGAAGCGCGTGACTCGGTGTGACGCGGTGTCGCGTATTGATGGCCGTCGGGATTTAAAGGCCCGCGTGTTTCGGAGTTTGATTGCCGTACTAATTGCGGGTCCGCTGCTCGGTACCGGTATTCGTATGTCGCGGCGCGGAGATACGGATTTCGCGGGTCGTAACGGGAGGAGGTACTCGGGCCGAGAACGCTCGGCGGTAGCAGAGAACATTCCACTACGCTCTGGTCGAGGCCTCGCGGAAGAGGCACAGGTGATATGTGCTAATACGGGAGTCGAGAGGCCTCGACGGAGGCAGAGTACGCTCTACCCCGCGTCCCGTGTATGCTTGGAAGGATTCTGTGAGAGGTGACGGCCGAGAATTCTCGGCGGAGACGGAGTACGCTCCACCCCACACGTTCGGTTCTACACAGATCGTGGTTTTTAGGAAGCAGCGACCGAGAACTCGATGGAAGCGGAGAACGCTCAACTTCCTGGCTTTGCTGCTCTAGGAGACGGTTCGGGTGGCTTACTCGCTTCGGCTTAGTGCGTCTGCTTGTTAGCTCCGGAATCGGTATCTCGTTAATTGCGAGCGGCTTTTTATACCCCGAAAATGCTAATTACTCGGGGTGGGGGGTTATCCCCGCCAACGGTAGGTACGCGCCGGGTATTCGGAGCGGGGAAATCGGTTCCGGCGTTTTCGTCTCGCTCGTCGCTCGACTTTCTTCGGCGCCGTTCGGTTTTGACGCGGTCGTTGGCTTCGAGCGTCATTTGTGATAAAGTTTAAAAAATAGTGTGGGGCGCACCGCGCTCCTTTCTGCCGTCTGGTCGGGTATTTGGACCGGCAGTACGATGTCTTTTTAGGGGCATCGTTACAACTGATTTAGCCTTCTGGTCATACCAATTTTTTCATCCGAGAAGATTTTAAACAAACTCTTTCCCTAACACTTTCGTAAATTTTATCCATCTTCCTTCTGATTCTCTGCAAATAGCCAACCTCAGTTTCCATCGTTCCAGGGGGTTTACCACGAAGAAGGTCTAGCGGCAATCTCAAGTCGCGAGCGAGATAGAGCTCGGCGGGTGTAACTCCTGTCGTTTCATGTTTGGAAGATCTATTGGCTAGCAGATACAACGGAATTCAACGATCCCAATCCTTTTGGTTTTCCGAAACGAACTTTGCCAGATAATTTAGGATCGTCTGATGATGACGCTCGACCAATCCGTCGGACTGAGGATGCAAGGGTGTCGTCCGAGTTTTCCTCATTCCCAGTATATTCGACAATTCACGAAATATTCGTGATTTGAAACCCCTTCCTTGATCCGTGTGTATTTCTAAAGGAACTCCGTGTCTGGCGACAACCTCTCTCAGAAGACTTTCTACTATGGATTTTGTTCTAATATTTCTTAGAGGGTCAACCTCTACCCACCTTGTAAAGCAATCTATCATCACCAGGAGATATCTGTTCCCTGAAGAAGTCTTTGGGAAAGGACCAAGAATGTCCATTTGAACTCGTTCGAATGGAGCTCCAACATTATAAATTTGTAGTGGAGACTTCCCTTTCCCTGCGGGACCCCTCTTAGCAACACAAATCTCACAGAATCTACACCAGTTTTCGACGTCCTGTTTGCACGTGGCCCAATAGAATCGCTTCCGAATCTTCTCAAGGGTCTTATTAACCCCAAAATATCCACCAGAAGAAGAATCGTGGGCCTCCTCCAACACACGATGGATCTTAGTCTTGGGAACAATAAGCTGAAGAACGTTTCTTTTTAAGTTTGGAGCTACCCACTTTTTGCACAACACGCCATCTTCCACAACGAGAGAGTCCCAATAGGACCAATAAACTTTTGCAGCAGGGCTCTCCGCTGAAATTTCCTGTCTTAGAGGGCGTTGCCCCGCTTCTTTTCCTAGAAGAAAAATCGCAATATCAGAGTCTTCCAATTGTTCTTTACGCCAATCTAAAGATTTTTTTTCGAAGAGAGTTATTCTACCTACTACTCTCTCTATCTCTAAACTTTCCCTTACCTCAGCCCTTTCGCAATAGCGACAGTCTTCCTTAGCACAAGGTCGTCTGGAAAGACCATCTGCGTTACCATGAGAGGTTCCCTTCCGGTGTATGACCTCAAAGTCATACTGCTGCAGTCTCTCCATCCAGCGAGCCAATTGCCCTTCAAGATTTTTGAAAGACAGCAACGAGCTAAGAGAAGCGTGATCCGTACGAACTAAAAATTTGCGTCCATACAAATAATGATGAAAAGATTGAACAGACTCAACGATGGCTAATAATTCCCGTTTAGTAACGCAATAATTTCTTTCGGCTTTATTTAGCATTCGGCTAAAATAGGCGATCACTTTATAAATGCCGTCCTGTTTTTGCGACAGGACAGCTCCGATTCCAATATTTGACGCGTCCGTGTTTAAAAGAAATTCCCCCTTCCCTTTGGGGAAAGAAAGGACCGGAGAACTCGTCAAGGCGAATTTCAGTTTTTCAAAAGAGACACGACATTGCTCGTCCCAAATAAATTTAGTTTGGTTCTCTGTGAGCGCATAAAGCGGCTTCGCTAAAGCAGAAAAACCTTTAACAAACTTACGGTAATAGGAGCAAAACCCTAAGAAGCTTCGCAATTGCTTCTTTGTCTGGGGTACTGGCCAATCTTTCACAGCCGCTATCTTTTCAGGATCAGTGGTTATACCTTTCTCAGAAACGATGTGACCAAGATATTTAACTTCTTTTCCAAAGAAAACACATTTGTTAGGATTAATTTTTAAATTTACTCTCTCAAACAGCAAAATATTTCCTTTAAATTGTTAATCATTTTCTCAAAATTCTTTCCAAAAATAATAACATCGTCAAGATAAACCAAACATTTTTCCGGAATGAATCTACATAATATTCGTTCCATAATGCGCTCAAAGGTAGCTGGCGCGTTACATAGACCTAGAGACCCTTAAATTAGAGTCTGGCCATAAGACAGCCAATTTTGATTGGTCCGCCATGTTTTGTCAACTCTCGCTCATATTTGAATGCTAATAACCTTGAGATTAGTTTAAATATATTTTAGTAACACAAATAAAGAAAATAAATGTTTTAAGAAAACATAAAATTTTATTTTCTATTTATATAAAACATTAAAATAATACATCCTAAGAAATTCTTTATATTTTAAGTGTGTTCAATTGCACATAAAACAGAAAAACATGCAATTTATGCAAAAGAAAATAAGTGCACAATTATTTATTAAAATATCTTTTATATTGTGAAAAATTATTACATATTATTAAAGAAGAGTATGCATTGCCATAGATTTGCTGTCATACCGTTTACATTGTGTATTTTTTTTATTATAAATTTTTAGTCTAAATATTGCAAATCTTATAATTTTAGTATATAAATAATGACAATTTAAAATATGATCAGCGTGAACTGTTGCAAATTGTTCGCATAGGAATGATGTCCAATTAACATTTTGTATATTTTTAAAATAATTTGAATAATAACGAAATCTCTGTTCTCTCTCTCTAATTGTATAAACACTTGAAATGTTTTTAAGTTAACAAAACATAATGAAGTGTTTTATAACATTTCAGTCGTACAAATTTTGTAAACGAAAAGCGCAATGGAGTTAATGATACTACTGATTGTATACATTTTTTACATGATGTACATATTTTGACAACAGATGTTATAATATAACCAGCAATATTGTACAAAGAATTTAATTCCAAATGCGACATTTTTGTTATAATATTTTTATTAAAGGGGGGAATCTGAAGAGGTTTTGTTATTTTATCAAACACAGGTGGTTTTTCTTTCTTTTTTTCCGATAAATATTCAAGAAATCCTGTGAGATATTGTCGATCGTCATTGTCGTAACTAGTATTGTTAATATCTCTCATATACATTGCGATAGCAATTAATTTTAAATCATTAGTAAATTGGAGTTGATGTATAACATTTTTTTGTCTTATTTGAGAAAAAAGGTTTTCGATGCAATCTTGTGTAAATCTTGATGTTAAAACATATTGAAAGTTCTTTTTTGTAATTAGATATTCTGTTAAATCAATGATGGATTATGTACTTATCATTATACCTCTTTGCACGGGTTTAAATCCTCCATTACCTATTTGTATTTTACTAAAAATATTAAGGGGGTCATCCCGTGTGACGACCGTTTTTTTAAAGGTTTTTTTGCATTTTTTTGCGGCGAAATGAAAAAATACAGAGCTTCCAAATTTTTACTATATATTTATTACATCTTAAACTATATGTGTAAATTTTTTTATTTAAAAATATGGCGTTGATGGCGAGTTACATCACTGGAATGGCACCCATGTAAAAAAAAAGCAGACAAACGGTGCCCACGATTCCGGCAGACTGGTTTATCTGAAATCAAAAAATCAAATTGCATTTTAATCTATAGATGAATGGCTATCGCGGGGACTAGGATTTTTTAAAAATATTAAAAATTCAATTTTTTGCATGCTTTTAAAAATTATAACTCAAAATAGCATGATTTTTTGCGACTATTTTTTTATGCGGACAGAAAACGGTTCAATATTTTTTAAAAATTCTAGTTCCCGCGATAGCCACACATGTGCTGAATCTACCATTAAAATTTTATTTAAATCCATTGAACCGTTTTCGAAAAATCATGGGCACCAGTTTAAAAAATCCAGTTTTGAGAAAAACGCGTTTGAAAGTTCATGTGTGAATTACACCATGAAATATTTGCTTACCACTAATCTGCTATTCCTGGTGCATAGAGTATCCCTTCCTCTCTTCTTCTTGCAAATTTCGTAAGGCCGATTGCTCCTCCCTGGCTGAAATTCTAGCCTCTCTTGTCGCTCATGCGCTGCTCAGAACGGCTGATCCGGGCTTCGTCGCGGCGCTCTACATAAGCGTGCGCTGATCGTCTAATTGAACAGCCCTCGTATGCATTATCTTAATAATGCCTTGGAAGCCTTCATTAAAAATGACGATGGCCAAAAAAGTTACAATCTGAACTATCTGAGTGCCTGAATGTAGATGTTTCGGAGCGAACGTCCAAATGAGTGAATTTAACGACTCATTATTATTCTGCGTCTCTGCTCCTAAACATCGGGTCAAAAGATCGTCCTTGGATAAATCTTCATAGATAGATTTAATTACTGCTTGTACTTCCTTGGATAATGGAGCCTTCTCGTGGTGGAATTGGTCGAGCGTGCTCTTAGCTTCCTGCTTCTTAGCAGCCTGCCGCCATTTACACCAGCTACCTTCGCCTGCTGGACAGTTCTGGTGCTGAGGATTTTCATCGGTAGAGCATTTGTGGTAGAATGTGGCCCAAACTTCTTTCTTCATTTCTTCTAATGAATCGGGATGGCGACGAATGGCTAAGCCATAAAATTTTATCATTTCAATAATTAGCTTGTCCGTTAGCTTGCCCTGACCTTTGCCACCAATACCTTTATTATTCTTTTTAGCATTTCGGAGTCGTGTTCCTGAATTAGAATCGGCTTCAGGTAAGAATCCGAAGGTATACAATAGCTCTTGTTTCCCGCCCCGCCGAGCGCTCAGCTGCGTGCTTAAACGCCTTACCTTCTCACTGCTGTAACTTTTCAATGACTTCGAATTTCGGAAAATTACTTTGCCAGTATATTCTATGCATGCTCTAGATTAGATTTATGCAAAAAAAAATCGATTTTTTGAAGCCGTCACACGGGATGACCCCCTTAATAATTTCATGTAAAAAAGTAATATTTTCGTTATATAACTTATTATTTTGTGTACCTAATGCTATTTTATAATATCTTGACGTCATTAGAGAAAACCATTTTGAAACAATGTTGACAAACCACGCAGTCGTTATAAACTCTTGTTTGTCATTCTCCTCTGCTAATAATGTAAATGAAGAACTTACGTCATTGGAAAATACATGTTTGGCTTTATTCACCTTCATTTTACTGAAATTATTGCACTTTATATCATCTACCGTAAATTTGGGTGTTAACAGCGATTCAGAATTTTCTTGAATATCTATTAGTTCATTAAAATGTCTTAATTCTATTGTATTCGAAGGTAAATTATATTTACGGGCAATATCGTCAGAAATGGTTAATACTCCATTGCTAAGTAAAGTTTGTTTTAAATTTTTAAAAATGTGGGGCGTATCGGTAATAATATATAAATAGCGAGCGGAATCACATGGATGGGTGATATAATTCTTAAGTTTACAAAATCTACCGGTGCTAATATTTAACAATTTCCATAAACCAGTATTCCCGGAACCCATGTCGGATGTAATAAAGTTGACGTGGAAACCAAGTTCCTCTGTGATACTAATGATCTGAAAAATAATGTCTTTTAAAGTATTGCTATTGAAACTATTTCCTGTAAAATGATAGCCTATGACATGCTTCCATCGACTACTAATACCCACAAGCATGAAAACAAGAGCATGCGTAGCTATACCTTTTTCACCGGGAAATGTTATATCTCCTACTAATGATCCCGTTGCAGGATTATAACATTTTTTTTATGTAATAGCCATTTCATCAAATACTAACCCACATTCGATATCTGTTTCCTTGTTAAAAGAAGATTTTTTCAAGTTTAGAAATTCGTACATTTGATTCGATATTCCAGGTTCAAATTTGAAGTCTTCCAACTTTCTCCGCAATGTTCTTAAACTAGGTAGTGGTATTCCTTGCCGAAGCATTTCCTCGTAACCATTAACTCCGCAAGCAAATTTTAATTTTAAAGCACGCTGTACTGTCTTGTGCGACCAATTACGAATATTTTTTTTTAACAATAATGCTCTTACTTGGTCTTCATTAAATATTACATGTAAAGATTTTTTATATATACTATTATCCATTTTGCTTTTTAGCATTCTATTTGCAAATTGCAGAGCTTTTATTTTTTTTCTCATAATGATAAGACGTTGTTGCTGTTTGTTCACCAATTCTTTATACTTCTCATTTTCTTTTTTACTTCCTCGACATTCAGATACTATTTTTGAAGTTGTAGGTTCTGTGTGAATAACCTGAAAATATTGTATATATTATAATAAAATGTTATATCATACTTTTTCTTTTATAATAGAACTTACTGTTTCTATATTAACTTCTTCATTTGTACATTCATTTTGTGTATCACTGGTTATGTTATTATCGCTATCATTTTCTCTCGTTGATACTTGCTTTTTTACAAAAAATCCAAAGATTGTTGGTATTGCATCTTGTTTTAATTTCTGTTTGCGGCTAGGTTCCCACATTTCTGGGGCAAAATGAACCTACATAAAACAATGGTTAATTATATAATTTAATCATGTGTCATGAAGAAAAACACAAATTTTTAAAAGTTTATTAAATTAATTTCAATCATTATAATTATTTGATTATAAGAAACTAATATATTACTACTAACCTCACAAAGAACAGAATTGTTTGTTGGTGCCCAATTTTCACGCGGAACATTCTGTGCCCATAAAGCTCGACGTACAGGATCTTTAGGAAATATCTTCATAATATAACCTTTTGATGATGAATTATTGCAAAACGGTGCTACACATCCACCCATTTTCACACAATTTTTTACATAATTATTACAAATTTTACTTAAAACAAACGTAGACATGTGCAAACGTAGCCATATGCATAAATGCGTCAGAAAGAGCTAGGTTATAGAGAAAGAGATAGCGAATATATCTTTCTCTCTCGCAGGATTTTGACAAAATCGCTTGATGGCCAGACTCTAATTTAAGGGTCTCTACATAGACCGAAAGGCATAACCGTAAATTGCCACAAGCCCTTTTCGATGGAGAACGCGGTTTTCTCCCTGTCTCCGGGGCGGATCTTTATCTGCCAGTACCCACTCTTTAGATCTAAAGTAGTAAACCAAGTATTACCTGATAATTGATCCAAAATGTCATCAATTCTAGGAAGAGGGTAGGAATCTTTTACCGTAACAGAATTCAGCTTACGATAATCCACACAAAATCTTATAGTACCATCCTTTTTCCTGACAAGGACTACCGGAGAAACCCAGGGACTAGACGATTCCTCAATTATTTCATTTTCCTTTATTTCCAAAATTGTTTTGTCCACCTCTGATCTCATTTCAATAGGAATTCTCCGGGGAACCTGCTTAATGGGGGAAGAATCTTTTACATTAATAACATGTTCCCCTACTTTACAATTCCCAGCGGTTATTGTCTCAGAAAATAAATCTTGAAAATCGCGTAAGAATTTTCGAAAATCTCTCTTCTGGTCCTCATTCAACTCGCGAGAATTTTCCTGCAAGAGACTCTCTAGATTCGAGGGAATATTAGAGTTTATTAGACGTCCGCACCTTTTTACAGAACTCTTCCCGAAAACATGGTCAAAAATATTTCCTAGTTTCAACCGCACAAGAAAATCAACCCCCAAAATGCAGTCATCGGAAATATCAGCGACAAGCATGGGAAATTCTACAAAATTTTCCCCAATACGCACTTTCACAACTGCTCTTTCACCGAAAACCTTTCCCCCGTGGGATATTTCAAAGAGCAGCTTTTTTCCATCAATTCCGACTCTTAAACAAAATTTTTATTTATGACCGAGACGTCAGAGCCCGTATCTATTTTAAAAAGACAACTTTTTTCATTTACAATTCCCTCATAACAGTAGTAATCTAAACTTTGATTAATTCTATTCAAATTATAAAAATTTCCACTTCTCGCGACTGGGGCTCTTAACTTCTTAGCCGAACCCGCCCCGTTTAGTTCGACTATTCTTTGTTTCCCGTTCTGCCCGGACACTCGAAACAGAAATGTCCGGCCTTTCCGCATTGCCAACATTCTTTGTTATCGCGCCCTTCACCCTCGTTGAATTTGCTCCCCTTAATAAATTTGCTTTTTTTTTTAAGGTTTCCGTCCCTTCCCCTCGCGCCCTTAAAAGCACATCCTCCAAACGTCTCCTTTCTTTCCCCCGCAGCATAGAAATTTTCCTCCCTTCTTTTGCCAGAAAAATAATTTTCCCCTCTCCTCTGCTCCGAGCAACTTTCCTGAATACATTTTATGGCCTTTGCCCTCTCAATTGCCACACTCAGAGATGTCACTCCTTCGAGCTGGAGAGTCCTTTTTATATTAGCCTCAGTAAGAGAAGAAATGAACTGCGCGCACGCAATTTTGTCGCGAACGGGATGCGGGCATTCGGGATAAGCGAGGCGCGACAATCTCTCCAATTCCGCCCGGAGAGAAGCGAAATTTTCCCCGAACCGCTGTTTTCTGTTCGTAAACTGCGAATAATAATTTTGCAGAGATTGAGCCTCCCCAAAACGCAACTCGAGCTTTGCTTTTAGCTCCGGGTACGAGATAGGCTCCGCCCCGTCGGCGCAGGAATCGAGAAGCGCGCGCGCCTTTCCCCGCAAAGACGACGCCAGCACAACCGCCTTCTCCGTCTCCGTCCACAAATTCGCGCACGCGATCAACGAGAATTACGATAGAAACTCGCGAAGCGGCGCCGTCCCATCGTAAACGTCAGGCTTTAACTTCAAAGATCGCGTCGCGTACCCCGCGCTCGCGCCCTCGCCCGCGCCGACTAAACTCGACATCTCGCAGGGTTCACCGGAGGAAGGAATGTTATTGGAGGGACTTAGCTGTTTTTCGGCGAGTCGCTCCTCGAGACGCAAGAGAGCCGCATCACGTTCCCTGAGACGGGCCACCATGTCATTCTGGAAGCGTTGGAACTGCGTCCGCTCCTGACAACGTTCCTCGCGCAGCTGTTGGAGCTCCGAGAGAACAGCTTCTAGGAGACTCGACTCCGTCGCAGCCGTCACCGCGGCTCGGGAGCGAGTTTTCGTCGGGGTGTGCGTAGTCGCCATTTCACTCGAAGAAACGAGGAACCGCTCGCTGTCTTGTCAGATCCCGGACGAGCCCCCAAAATGTTACGCCTCTACGCCGGTCGCTCCAGCACAGGCACACACTCACTGACACACGCGGCACTCTCCGCCTCGGCGGAATTAGCACACAATAGATATTAAAGAACTCTTTATTAATAACGAGGAAGTGATACAGATAACACGTCCGTTCTCTTAGAAAGATCAGACATCAAGACCGATCGCTGTTAAACAGGAGACGACTCGTTGCCAAGGAGCGCTCCACACGGAGCGCACCGGGTGGCGAGAGCGGATGCAACAATATTAAAGATAAAAGGGAATAATTTACTACGACTCCTTGGATTTAAAATCATAAAATAAAACTAAGCCTTTTTTTAGAGCCAATAACATATATGTATATATCAAGTGATCAAAAGTTATTATAGTCATTAGTTAAAACATATCGCAAGCGACATTTTACATACGTTATAAGCGTTTCGGCTCACTGAGCCCTCTTATGCACATGTAACTTTAAACTTTTTAAAATATATATAACTTTTTCGATATATGTAACTTTTGAAAACATAACTTTTCAATATACTACATGGGCTGAAAAGTTCCGGGATTTTTAATGAAAACAAGCGTTTTTTGGGCAAAGTTATATTTATTCCTCAACATAGTTGCCTTCGAGGGCGATACACTTGGTATAGCGATTTTCCAACATTTCGATGCCCTTTCTGTAGTACGAAACGTCCAAGCCTTCGAAATGCCTCGGTTTCCGCGATGACTTCCTCATTCGATCTGAATCTCTTTCCATGGAGCCACCGCTTGAGATTTCGGAACAGATAATAATCGCTGAGGGCCAAGTCTGGAGAATACGGTGAGTGAGCAACCAATTCAAATCGTAATCAGAGCTGGCAGGAAAAGTCCAGTGGGTGGAAAAAACCATGGTAAATTCTGGTTTTTACCGTCCTGGACTTTATCCTGTGGAATAAACTGGCAAAAACTAAAAACGATTAATATATTAATATATGTAACATTAAAATATATTTATAATTTTACGGAAGATACTTTTGTTTTAAATAATAAATCGTACTATTAATTACGGTTTAAACAAATACAAAATCTAATAATAAAATTTTTTAATTCAAATAATATAAAATACATTTTAAAAAATCACATTAAAAATATAAATGTTATTAAATTTTATAGTAATTTTTAGTTTGGATTAAGAAAAAAACATAATATAAACGAATTAAAAATTTTCACCAATTTATATCCGATTCGCATTTACTACTTAACATTTTATAACAAAAAACTAATTTACTTACTGTATCGGTTCCTAATTTATTACGAATTTTATTTTGGATAAAACTTAAATTGGAAAATACTCTCTCGATAGACGCTGAACTCGCCGGACAGTTATGTAAGTGTATAACAAAATTAATGAAATCTGTAGGAAAATCATTATTTTTATGTAGTGCTTTCCACCATGTTCTAACATTTATATTTCTAGCTTTCTCGAGAAAAAATGATTTTGGAAAAGGTTCAGCCTCTGCTTGAAAAGATATAATTAATGGTAAAAAGTCAGGTGATAATTCTGCTGCATAATTCCGTGCGATTTCTTGTTTCTTGGATAGTCTTGTATTGTCGTATTGTGGATACAGCATATAAGCTAACAAATGTGCAGGTGTAATAGCTTCAGAAAATCTTTTTTCTAAGATATTTTTATAAGGCTCTACTTCTTCCTCGTTTAGCAATTTCAACCATAGGTTGGTGCTATCCGCTATATTACAATTTTTAGCTTGGCACTAAAATTGAATAAATTATTATTCATCAGATTTTATTTATTATTCAAGTTATATTTTTAATTAGCAAATATCATGTTATATTATTTTTATCTCGAAGTTTCTTCTTAAAAAAATAATATATAATACATTTAAAAAGGCAATTAATAAATATATATAAATTTCTTCTGAACACCGTGTTTGTGTGTAAAGCAAAAAAAAAAAATAAAATTAGAAAAATCGAATTTTTTAAAATAAATATTTTTTTCTTAATTTTACCTTGTCAAGAGCGTTTGCTATATGTAATAATTGACTATATAAAGATTTTGCTTTTTTATAAATTGCAACATTATTAATTAAGCGGGCAGTCTTGGCATCTATCTCTTTTTCATGCTCATCAACTATTTGGAGATAAAATTTTCAATTACGGATAAAAGTTTCCAAACTTTAGTTGACTGTTCCATCTTGTTTCACCAGGTAACTGAGGTTTGCATGACCCTTCACAATTCTTTAGCCATGCTCCTGCACAATGGTGATTTCTGAAGTATTTTTGGATTTCTATAATATTTGTTATTAAGTCTCTGATGTTTTTTACTTCGAAAATTTCTTCACTAACTAAATTTAAATAATGTGAGGCACAACCATATGATATAAATTTCTCATCATTATGTAATTCTGGTAATTTTTTTCTCATCAGGACCATTTTCTTTTCGTTATCAGAAACGAAACTTCGTACTTTACAATTAAATTTTGTAGCGGCTTTTTCAATGGCTTTCTTTGCCACTTTTAAACAGTAATCTGCAGATTTTACATTACATCCAGAATCAATTGCCGATAAGAAGTAAGACGATTCAGTAGATAAAACATTAGCAATAATTGGAGTGTTATGTACATCGCTCCAACCATCTTGCATTAACGTCACTGTTTTCTTTTTCAACTCAGATTGCGTTTGATCCATTATTTCATTATGAATTTTATCTAATAAATTTCCAGGTAACTGTTTTCTGTTTGGAGGTTCATAGCCTGGTCGTAAGATTTGGATAAAATTTTTAAAATGTTTATTTTCAGAAACTCTAAAGGGTATATTACAAGCATAAAAAAATTTCGCCATTGCTTTGTTCAACTCTTCCTTATGCGCAGTTGTAGTTTTAATCACATAATTTGATATCGATGGCTGCTTCAAAACGTAAGAGCATGAAGACGACTCGGTATCGACCGTTTTTTTTTATTTGATTTTTCTAAATTATCATCCGAATTATCTTCACTTACTAAATTAACTTTGTCTATTTTAATCTTATTACACTTTTGGATATGTTGTTTTAGTCGTAGAGCTTTTACACTTACTAAGATTTCCCCGACAAAAAAACATCTATCGCGTCCACCAGTTCAGTTCTAGCCTAACTTAAAATCAACCAAGGGGGTTATGTGGACAGATCACTCAGCCGCACATGTGCCGCCGCTCAGCGTGCCGAGCCACCTAATATTAGTACAGGCGCCGCTGCTAGATGGCCAACTCTCTCGAATTCCAGTCTCGGTCGATGCATACATGGAGATCTCCAACCGAGAAGTCACCGTTTCGTCCTCCGGACACATTGAGTGAGCTCTTTGGGCCTCAAGAAAAAGGAAACGCATCGTTTTTGAAACAAACCGTCCTTTTTAGGACGCTACATTGGCGTGAGCTCTTCGGGCTGCCTCTCCACCGGCCTGTCACGCAAAGGACGCCGAGAACGAACACCCCCCGTTCCAACACCCGAGCAAGGTACTGTCCCTACGGAACTTGACCGATCTCTGGACCAAGGGACCGCCTTCATCCCTTGGAGAATCTGCAGGATTGCGTTATCACCCGTGTCACGTCGATCACGGGACCCCCGGCTACCTCCTTCCGTGACACAAGGGACCCAAACTTCACCGCCAACAGGAAACTCTACCGCCACAGTTTTCACACAAACGTCGTCGAGAGCTACGGTCTAACCAGCACAATAATAACGCAGACCTCGTGTTATGAATTAGAGTATGAGAGCAAGTGAGAGCGACAGGCAATCGGCAGGATAAAAGATAACGAAAACTGCAAACGTAATTTTGTATCAATCCTTTCATTAGAGAAGAAAAGGGATATCGCTACTATTTATTAATAGTCGTAACTCGGACTAATCAACATAAAAAAATAAAATAACAAGATTAATATTAATTTAAGTAGAGAGGGACGTCCTTGTAGATACGGTGGAGCGCAGGTAAATCCAGTAGAAAATGGTGGCTTCGGTAATCCTTGAAGACATATGATGACGGCAAAAATGGCGGATGCTGTTTACAAAGGCTAATAAATAAATTGAGCAGTGTCGTAAGTGTAATCCGGCTCGAGAGGAATCTGAGCAGGGAGCCGGTAGATTAGATAGAGTTAGAAACGGACGTATAACATCAGCTCGAAACTGCCAAATGATGGGGAGCTGACGAGCATAAAACAGATAGGCGCAGCGCGATGTCTCAGACTTAACCAAGTTCTACTGGCTAATAATTTTCTGAGAGGCGAAGCGCGTTATACCGGCTCGAGAGGAATCTGAGAAGGGAGCCGGCATCTATAAGAGTGTAAGCGCATAGCGTAGCATCCAGCTCGAGACAGCTCTTCGCGGGGAGCTGGAGAACGCTTTGCCGAGAGATATACAACTAAGGGGGGAGCCCCTGGAACAATACTTGTTTACTTAGCTTGCGACGTTTCTAACTGCGTCGATCTCAAGAAGAATGCAATTCATGCGCAGTCTTGGTGCACGTCGGAAGATCATCGCATGCCTTGTTGTCCGGCAGTAGATCCCTCCTCCTTATACCTTGAAGTTTCAATCAGAAGGACGTAGAAGTCCGTTTCTCACATGTAGTGGCCGAGCGAACAATGCTCGCACTAGAAGGACGCGGATGAATCTGTATCACGCGTCGCAGACGAGCACGCAGTATCAGCGGCTGACGCAATCACACACACAATGTCAGTACTTAAGGGACACGGAAGAAAGTATTTTACGCGTCGCAAATGAGCACGCAATGCCCGCACTAGAAGGGCTCGTAATAAAGTATGTTCCGTGTCGCAGTCAAGCACGCAATATCCTCACTCAAAGGATGCAGAAGAGATTATGTTCCGCGTCGCAATCATGCACGCACAATCCTTATTCGAAGGATTCGGAAGACAGTATTTGTTTCGTCTCAAGTCACTACTCTTAGTCTGTACTCGACGGATGCGGAAGACAAAGGATCACAATCCAATGCGGACGCACTTTTGATTGATTACAAAGCCATACAACAACTAACTGCGAGACCGGCAAGAAGAAGGAAGTGGGAGCGCTCTCCCCTTAAAGAGGTTCCGCGCCGCGACCAATCTAGGCGTTTCGCGTGTATCACTACGCGGCGCGCGAGACCACGTTGTCCCAAGAGATGGCGCGATCCCGCTATCCAAATCCGTCTCGCGATATTTTATACACCTCGCCTTGCCTACTAAACTATCAACCCACTAGCAGCCCCAGAAGGATACTACCAGAAAATCCTAAGGAGAAACCTAGAACGCTCGACAGCCGGCGGAAGAAGCACAGAGCAAAGTTGGAAACGCTATTCGGCCCATCACCAACACATAAGGTAAAGGTCCCAATTATGGAACACGTGTTGAGAGGAACTGAACATTTAGAATAAAATCGAAAGAATAAATGGAATACTGTGTAAAAAACGAATTGTACGTTACGTAGTAATCATTTATGAAGTAAAAATTACTTATATAATATATTAATTTATGAGTCCCATTTTTTTTTTTAAATAAAAGTGTAATATGCTGCATGTCCCAATTAAGGAACGGCAAAATGCACTATGTCCCTACTGTTCCATATGTGATGTCCCTATTATGGAACACGTAAATAAAAACGCAATTGTGATTATTTTCGATGTAAATTTATTAAATATCAAATAAGTAACAATTTTCAAACATTTATATAAATTAAGAAGTTTCTTTTTTAATCTGTTGTTGTATTTCTTTCATTTTCATTTCTAATTTTTTCTTCTCTTTGGCTATTTGTTTTTTCTCTTCTTGCAGCTGCTTCTTTTTAGCAATTTTATTCTCCTTTGCTTGTTGTTTCTCTTCTTTTTCAAGCTGAATCCGCAACCATTCTTCGGAGGTTCCAGCAGATGGTAATTTTTGTTTTCCACTTTCATTAACTCTCACTTTTTTCTTTTTTGGTAAGTATTTGTTTGGTAGTGTAAAAATGTCTGCAAATGGATTATTTGACGTACCTTGATTAATATTACCTAAGTTAATAAATTAGAAACATTAATATCTACTATAACATGAGTCTATTACAATATAATATATGAAATGTATACCTGCTTGACTGTTTTGAAGTACACGATGTGAAGTACTAGGTGTACAGAGCTCAGAAATGTTTGGCTCATTGTCAATAATCACGCATTCATTATTAACAATAGATTCTGGCACATTATTGAATAATATGTTTTCATTCGCATGTAATAAATGTTCTATTGAAGTTCTATCATCAATACTTTCCAATAATATTTCATTATTTAATGCGAGCTCGCTGATTACGTTACAAGATGTATTAGTCACCTTGTTTTCTTCATTACAATCATTGCTTATTACAGGAATAGAATCATCAGTAATAAATTCAAATGGTGTATCATTTATTTTATCTATTAATTTGACTTCATGCCCGATTAATTGTTCGATACTTGTGATTGAGGGTTTTGTTCTTCTATTGTTGTTATCTGATAAAAGAATTAGAATTCAGTAAATACCACTAAATTCATAAAATAAAGATGTAAATAATATTTTGAATTAATTAAATGAATTAAGGGCATAATTATTTTTTTAAAATGGTTTTAAAGGCTACGTTTATTTGTATGTTTTGTGCAAGAGACTCGTTAAATTGTGTGAAAAAAAATTTATATTAAAAATAATCTAATCTAATTTACTAAATTATGTAATGTAATCTTATACATCAAAAAGATCAAATTAAGATAATTGATTATTCAAAGAGATCAAAATAAGATAAATATAAGTATGAAAAATGTGTACAAATTTGTAAATATAAATGTAAATATTAAATATAGTAAAATATTATATGTAATAAAATATTATGCCATGTTTTTACCGAATGTTATTCCCTTTAGATTACACCAATAGTCGAAAAGTCCCTTCATCTCAATATTTCCAGTCCATGAACCACTCAACTGAGCATTTCTGAATTCCTGTAAGAGCTCGGTTGAGAATTTTGATTCCATTGTTAACAAATGACTATGTTCGTCTTCAACTGAAATTAACGAAACCGAAGAAGTCTCAGTCGATACATCGTGCTTTTTTGTACTGTCAATGCAATCTTGAACGGTTTTCTTTTTTTTACATAAGATGTCGTAATCTATAGCTTTTGGATTGAATGGCATTAACCCTGCTGCTCTAAAACCATTTTTAACAATAGTTTCTTCTCCCTTGAAGTTTTTTAGCGCCATTTCTAGAACACGTGGAAAATCTTTTTTCGAAATACTCTCTACTTTATTTTCGGCTTTCCATTTAGGGACAGTTTTCTTCCACATCTCTTTCAATGGGTGGAAAAGAGCTATGTCGAGAGGCTGTGTGATGTGCGTTGAATTTGGATGGAGGGCAATTATTTCAATTTGTTTCTCTCGACAAAATTGTACAAGTGGGATTGTAACGTGAGATGAATGTCCATCCAAATATATGATAATAGGGAAGGTGACACCTTCCTTCAAAGTCCATGGATAAAAGACGTTGCATATATATTCGTAGAAAGTTTCTTTCGTCATCCAGCCGCTCTCAGACATGCCGATGCCCCAATCTTTTGGTGTGTTCTGTACAATTTCTTTTGGTAAATTTTGTTTGTAAGCATACATTACCATCGGGGGAGCTCTTTTACCATCGGCACTGTACATAAATAGAACTGTACGGCATTCTTTTTCCGTGTCTACAATCTTGTAGACAGAATTTGCTCCTTTTTGAGTTAAAACTTTTTCGGAATTAGGGCATACTAACATGCTCGTCTCGTCGCAATTGAAAACTCGATCAGGTGTTATTTCTAATAAATGTTTCTTTTCTAAATAAGCATGTTGCTCTTTAAACCACTCTTCCAAATCAGCACTTGTTACTGATGCACGAGCTGCAGTTAAATTTTGAGGTTTTCTGATCGATAAGTTTGGGTGGCGGTTTCTGAAACTTTCGTACCAATGACGACTCGGCCTTCCTTCAGTAAAGGGAGTATCTTTTCCTAAAAGAAGCACATATTGTTGGACGTTGTCGAGTAACTCAGTCTTTGTAACAGGGTATCCTCTGTCAGCTTTGTAAATAATCCACTTTACGATTTCTGCTTCTTCTAAGTCTGATAATACTGTTAGCGGTCCATTTCTTTTTTTTTCAGACTCGGGATTGGTTTTATGCCGATGCAGAGTTGTAACAGGCACTCCATAGGCCGTTGCCGCTTTCCTGATTGACATGCCATTATTAACAGCATCGAGCGCACGTTGCATATCATTAGCAGAATAATTTTTTCTCTTCATTTTTATTTTATTTCGGTTTTTAATTGCATTTTTGGAGTTCTTGCCAGTTACTCTCGCAACGGTACATTTAACCTTATGTATAAGTTTCTTTTTGACCGTTGATTTTTTAGTGCTTGACTGTTTACACGTCGTTTTATTAACCTTCATAATAAAACTCTTCTCTAAAACGAATAATATCAAAAATAAATAGTGATTTTAAACAGATTTATGAAAGTGATGTCTGTGTGATAAAATTTTGAGGTTAGGTTTTAGATTTGTATATAAAGCAGCACTGATACGATACTAACATGTAATCACAGCTCGATAGATACGCAATTATCACAGATTATATTTGCACAAAATTACTCGAATGCATGTAAATAAATAGCGTTTTATCAAAATTTTTTATTTATTTTAATAAATACAGATACAAGTAAACACACACACGCACGCACGCACGCACGCACACACACACACACACACACACACACACACACACATACACACACACACACACACACACACACACACACACACATATATATATATAAAACATGCATAATAAATTATTATAATCAAATATATCAATAATCTTATAGAAATATTATTAACTGCTTTCTTGCTGAGTAAATATATCACATATTTTTTTAATAACTTTTTTACTATTTGTAACTCGAGGTTTTCCATCAACACTTTGGCTTAATAATATGCGTAGTCCTTCTACGCCGTTTTTTTCATACGTTTGCTGTAATAACGATTTGTTAAAACCAGTTTTTGACATTCTTTGAATCATATGACTAGATATTTTATTGTTATACTCTAACAGCGTAGATTTATTTTGTAATTCGATTATTTTGTTTTCTTCTTTTTGTTGAAGGAAAGATATACTTTTAGCATTGTTTAGTATTATATTTTTTGATATATCTAATTTTTCGATAATTTCGTGTAATATTTTTACGTCTTCAGTTGCGTTATGTAAATTTTGTAGATCAAGTGAAGGTAAAAAATCTTGAGCAAGACTTGATATTGAAAATTTTTTTTTTTCTTTGACTCTTTCTGGAAGAACGTATTTACAGATTTCCAGGGAATCTGCGAAACCTTTTACAGTCGAAGAAAAGTCTTCCATCAATCCGACCTTCTCAATAAGTTTTATCAATCTTGGTGCATCAAATCTGTCAAAAGAATAGTATAAAATTAGATTATAATTATATATTATTCTCAATTGTGATACACTATTGATAAAAATGCGTTTTATAAAATTGTTTGCATTAATATTTCTTGGTACTAACTTAAAACAATTGTGTGCAATTAAAATTGATTGATCATATTTTTGTAAGAATGAAATAAATTCATTAACAGCATTTGCAGCTGATGTCGATTTCATTTTGGTGCCGTGTAAATACAATTCGCCAGCAATTGCGTGAAGACCTGTTACAGCTGTTGCAGTTGTAGATATTGATTGAGTGGGTGATATGTACACCGAAAATGTTTCATTGTCGACGTATGCCGCGATCTAAAAAAATAATTAATATTTGTAGTGCATAAGATTATAACTGTATAGATTATTTATGTACAAAATTAATACCTGTAATATTTCATCTGATTTAGCAAAACCAGCTGTTTCTAGATCAAATATGATAATATTACACGTAGAAAAATCACTTATTTCCATAACATTGCGAATATTTTGCATCTGACTAAAGTCGTGCATTGCAATCCCAGACTGATATGCAACTCCTTCTTTGCGCACGCTGGCAACAGTTTTTCTCGTCCTTTTTTTTTTAAATAAAGCCTTTCCCTTTTGAAATTTATGCTGTCTTTTCTTATTTTGTCTTTTTGCCTTTTTTCATCTTTTGCTGCGCGATATTTTGAAGATTTTTTTCCTGGTGACAATTGTAGTTTCTTGAAAACATCATTTGCATAAGACGATCCCAGATTTTTTTGGCATACAGCCGCGCCTATTCTAAAACTAAGGGACTCCGAAGCAGCGTAATGTCTAGCTTTTGGAGTTTTTGAAGCAACAATATTGTTCATTGACTCATTTTCTTGTGAAGAGCCACATTCAGCTAATTTTTCAGCACAATCTATATAGCGATTAAATATTTGAGTCAATGACAAACGAAGTTCCGGATCTGCAAGCGGTTTACCATTTGGTAAATTGTTGTGCACGTAATTCTCTTCTAAATCATGACTTCTGCACCAATTTCCACAAAAATCGTGTTGTCCAAAAGAATGAGGAACTACTGCAATCAGAGCATCTTTAATTTTTTTTGAATCGCCTTTATTTTGCTGAACAGAGCATGAAAAACTTTTAGAAAAGTACGATATCAATGTACGAGGCACTTTATGAGCGTACAAAGCATTGTTAAAGTTTTTGAGCACGTGATTCCAATCAGAGCATTTGTCAATTTCGTGAGAAGCTACTTTTCTGACAGACGCTATCGTACTGGAATCGTCATCTCCAACTAGAATGTTAATGCCAACATTTTCTTTTTCAAAAAGAGGATTGTTTGTAATCAATTCAATAGCCATATCTGGCTCCATAGCTTTGGCAGATCCTTCGAAATTTCGTCGACAATCGTGATCTTCTTTTGGGTGCCTAGTTTACATTTCCGACAATCTTGATTTCTAACAGCATATGAAATTACTTTACCTGAGTTGTAGCCTATAAGAGTTGCGTGACCTACAATAATCAATTTTTTTTTTTTTTACAATTCTTTTCTTTTATTATAGTTTTATATAGTTTTATTTTAATAGATTGCAATAATTATGTCAGGGTCGATTCAATTAAACTCTCACCAGACAAACTGTTATAAGCTCGTCCATTGCCTCTTTTTTGCCACGCGCCATCAAACGACGCTTTTAAATAAATTTTATTTTCAGGTGATAAATACTCTTCGTTATTTTCAGATGTGTCCATTCTACAGATCAGTAAAAACAATTTCATCAAAACATTTATTTTTATGTATTTTTATTTATAATGACTTAGCGATGGAGAAAAAATAGGAAGAAAAAGGAACAATCAGTACACGTAGTAATGTGAATTAATAGTAAAAAATGTAAAAATGTAAAAATCAATATATAATACAAAAATTTATTGAAATAAATGTATCAACACTAAGAATATAAGAAATAATCAATAAATCAATAAATCGTTATTAAATTGATTGAGATACGTAATCAAATATAAATAGCAATACACGAAACCTACAAAACTACATCTTGTGATTCTTTTACAGTTAATTTTTTTTCCAAATTTATACTGTTTAAACATGATTCCTGAGCAACTTCTTCGATAGCCGTACCAATTTTGCGTTCATGGATTTTCAGTGATTTGGGTGCAATGGAGGGCAGATCTATTGATGTTAAAAAAGAATTTAAATGAGTTGGCCCAATCCCAGCATCAATCATACCTGTACATAAATTAATAATATAGTAATAACATAGTAATTTTATACATAAATTATAACAATTTTTTCAGTACCGAAAGCTGCTTTTGTATTTACAACAAATCCTTCGTTAGGTTTTTTTTTCATCTGTATTTACTATTCTCAATCTATCACATTGAGAACATTTGATCTTAAAAATACTTGCTAAACCAAAATTTTTTTCACTGATTATATTATTTATGGATAAAGCAATATTGCAGTTAGGGCACCACAATACTGTTGTCCGAGTACTTTTAAATTAACAATTCGTCGAGATCCTAATGAATCAACTGCATCAACTGCGAAAAACTCCGGAGGATGTTTGTTTACCTATGAAAACAAACAGGTCTTTGTCAACTAAACTTTGAAAATCAAGAAGAAAATAATATTGATTATTCACACTAACCTCATTTGAACGTGACTCTTCTTTGCGCTTTATAGTAGCGGCATAATTATTTTCTCGAGCATTGACGATCTTACTTTTAGCGAATTTCCCTTTCATCTTTCCTCTAAGCATCCTCACCTTATGTCTTTCTTTTGGTCCATCTCTTGATTTGGGTTCATCGTAAAACAAGGTGAATCGTAATCGACACGACACAACACCTCACTTAGCAGACGATATTGATTTACGCGCACGATATCATTCTGCTCACTGACATAGTCAAGCGACTTGTTGTATTAATATTAATATTTATATTAATCAAACAAAAATATTTCTTAAACTGTGTAAAAATCATTATTTTTATTTATTTATTTACTTTCCCGGTAAATTTAAAACAGTTTGTTAATATTACTTTTTGGTTGCTATGTTGATTAGAGCAGCCGGGTAAGAGCCTCCTTAACGAAAGATCTTGCATGTTCACTCAATCTTTAACGCGGTGTGAACATTAGAACATTATCTATGAGGATTTTCCCGGTCGCTGACGCACTATCGAGAGTAGAGACAATTTCGAAAACTCCAGACTTCGAAGAATTAGCGAAGTCACAGCAACAAGACCAAGAGCTTAAAGAATTGATCAACAGCAATTCGGAGACGGCACTGAAGCTGAGATCCAGATTCCCGGATCAAATACAAAATTAATTTGTGACGTGTCTACACAAGTAGCACGTCCATTTGTAACAAGTCTTTTCAGACGATAAGGTAAAAGACCCAATAGCGGAACGACGAAGACCGTGTGTCAGTATTTATTATTTTAAAATTATTAAGTTAACTTTAAAAAAAAAATAATTTAATAGATCGGTCGAATCAAACATTCAGCTATGTGAAAATAAATTCAAATATAAGTTTAGACAAAGTTTAATAAATAAAAAAAATGTTTTTCAAAAAAGTCCAAAAGACCCAATACCGGAACGCTAAAAATGATTGGCCCCAATACCGGAACATGGTTGTCCCAATACCGGAACAATGAATCATAAATACTTCTCCAAATGCAAAAATTATGCTTTATCTACATTATATTTAAATCAACGAATAGTTGGAAAATTAAACTTATTAAAAATAGTATTTAATGATAAAAGATATAATTTTATTTATAAAAGATATAATTTTTATATTGAAAATGAAACATCAACATTAATAAATAGCAAATCAAACAAGTAAATCAAGACTTTTCCTCCTTTACTATCTTCTTCTTTACTATTTTCTTCTTTAGTTTTTTAGTATTCTCATCTTTCTCTTGCTTTATTAATTTTTTCAGTTCCCTCTCTTGTTTTTTTCGTTCTTGTTCCAATCTTTTTGCTTCTTTAACTTCGAGTCTTTTTAACTTTCTACTTTCAATCGCTAACTTCTTTTCTTCTTTTTCTTCATTTTCTTTTTCGCGAAGTTTTACCCATTCTTCCTGGGTCAAAACTGTCGGAAGTTTGACTTTAGGTGTTCTTTTTTTTGAATGAGCAGGAGGATTTGGCCAAAACAGCTTATTTTTAAACAATTCTGATGTGCCAGAAGGCACTTTCAATTTTGGAGAGTTGGAATTGTCTGGAAAATTATTAATAATTTGAATACATGTAGTTAATTAATAGCGTTCAATTTTTTAATAAGAAAATGAACTAAGTAACTTTTTAAAATATTATCAGTTGTAGTAAGCACTGTTATTGGTACAACTGAAGACGTTGTCGAAATAGTTGTGACAGTTGATGTGGTTGTTGTTGAGGACGTTGTAACCATCGTTTCATGCATTGTTATTGTTGTCGTTGTTGAAGGAGCTGTTGCTACTGTTGTTGTGAGAAAACTTATTGGAGTACGATCTTGTAAAATATCATAATCTCCAGAGATATCGCAGATGTTATCAAAAATTACAGAAAGAGGCTGACTTTCAAAATCATTTTCTCTTCGAGGGCTAAAATTGTAACATTCTCCTCTACTGTTCCACTTTCTTTGATGCTTTCACACACATTATCAATTACTTCAAGAAGAACTTGTTCTCCTACATTATAAGTACTTATGGTTAGTAAAAAAAATCAAATAATACTAAGTATTATTTAAAACAACCTCTAAAAAAAAACCATTTATCAAAAAATCAAATAAAAAATTTTTATAAATTAATTACTTATCATCTTAACAGAATCAAACTTAATTAAGATTTATATATTACTTAATAAAGATTTATACATTAAATAATATAAATACCACAATTCTTCTTCAAGTAGACCCAGTATTCAAATAAACCTTTATTTTGGTCATCTCCAAGGTAAAATCCATCGCGCTCTGAATCTTTGAAACTTTTCAAAACATCAACTTGCAAATAATTCTCAAAAAATTCTAAATTTTTTTTGCATTCCGTAACATCAGGTCTTAGTTCTTGATTTTTATTTTCAGCTGAAACTTCATTTTCATTTTTTTTATTTTTATTAAAGATATTGTAATTCACAGCATCAGGGTTAAATGGATGTAATCCACATGCTTTAAAACCATGTTTGATTGTTTCTTTTAAAGATTTCATGGATTGTAAAGCTTTATTAAGCAAAGGTGCAAAATTATCTTTTTTTAAGCTTCTGCCATTGCTTTCAATCCTATGCTCATCTACAGTTTTTTTCCATGCTGTCTTAACTGGATGAAATACAGCAACGTCTAAAGGCTGCAAAACGTGTGTCGAGTTAGGGTACAATGCAATTAATTCTATCTCATTCTCGCGACAAAAGTTGACAAGTGGTAATGTTAGATGAGAGGAATGTCCATCTACGTATAGAATAACTGGAAACTCAATTTTATTTTTGAGTAACCATGGATGAAAACAATTCGCCACGTATTCATAAAAATTTTCTGCCGTCATCCATCCTTTTTGAGATCCACTGACGAACCAACCGTTTGGAACATCTTTAGAGACGTTATAAGGTATACGTTGGTATGGATAAACAATCATGGGTGGAACCATGTCACCTGCTGCATTAACCATAAATAATGTAGTAATATTTTCTTTGTCGTTAGTATTTACAACTTTATAAACAGCTTTCGTGCCTTTTCTTGTAAAAACTGGCTCTGCTTTGGCACACATAACTGGAACGCACTCTCATCGCCATTGTAAATACGATTTGGAGCAATTGTAATCAACTTTTTTTTTACCAGATGACTTTGTACTTCAGTAAACCAGTCTCGTAGGCACTTTTCGGTTACAGATGCACGAACACTCGTTAAATTTTGAACTACGCGTCTGGAGATATCTGGATGTCGCTGTAGAAATGCCTGGTACCAGTGTCTTCCAGGTCTATTATTAGTAAAATCTATTTTACGGTCAAGTTCAGAAACTATATCCCTAACACTATCTAATAATTGATTTTTAGTAACAGGAAATCCCCGGTCACTGAGATAAAAAATCCACTTGACAATTTGATCCTCTTCTTCTTTAGTTAAATAAGTTTTTGGCCCTTTTTTAACATCAAGTGGAAGATTATTCTTCAGTCTTGAATGAAGAGTTGTTTTTGGTACTCCATATTTCTTACAACAAACACCTAATGGTATACCACGTCGAGCTTCTTGTAACGCAGCATCAAGATCGGAGGTGGTGTAAAATTTTTTATTCGCTTTGACTTTTGGCATCTTAATAAAATCTGTAAATAATTTATTAATTAATATATAAATATAACGACAAACATTTTTTATAACGTGAAATACTCTTGAACTAAATAATATTTCATGAAAAATTATATCTTTTCAACTTGGTAATACAGATAAATACAAGATTTTGAGGTTAAACTTTATAAATTAGTTATAGAGAAATATATTAACTACAAATATTTTAGTTTTATATTTTAAACTGAAGTTTATGCATATTTAATGATATTGTTATAACAAACGTACTTACTGTATTAATTATCAAGCCACAAATAATTTTTGTATTGCACTAGATCTTGGTCTTTAACAAAATACACTGCATGTGTCAGGCGGTAGAGTAAACATGGCTGACTGTTCCGGTACTGGGTCGGGCTAATTTCAAGTGTACCAATAGACGTACAGCAAAAATTAATATTTTTAATTAATTTTGTTCATATAAACACTTAAGACTGTGAATTCTACGTACCTCTACGTACACATTAAAAAAAAAAAATCCTAAAAAAGTTGCTTTTTACATTTTTTACAAGCTTAAGACTACTGACTGTTTTCTTAGCAAATTCCTTAAGGAATCGAGAAAAGTCATAGGATTCAGTTTGGTCCGATAACTTTTTTTTTAATATTATTGATAGACTGGCAAATTTTACTTATGTTCCATTTCTTACCCAAAATATTAAGATTTCGAAAAAATAAAAATTCTTAAAATTTCATATCATACTCAATGAGATATAATATAATAATCCTGAAATCGTTCCGGTACTGGGTCTCGTTCCACTATTGGGTCTTTTACCTTATATACTGTAAGATTTTGCAATATACTGCAAAAAAATCAACAAATACGTCAATTACATTATAATCAGCTACGTTTCTTAAATGAACAAAATCAAAACGCAATTGCAATACAGTTGAGAAATTCATGTCGAAACTTGGAAGTAATAAATGTAGACTTCGCATTTCCGTTTTTAACGTCGGAATTTATTAATGCTCTTGCTGATTGTAAGAATTTACGAAAAGTTAATCTTCGTGTGTAAGTATGTGCTATATATATTTTTTTTAGAATACATGCAACTATATTTTTTATTAAAATTTGTGTTTGCGTCTCTTGCGAGCTTGAAAAAATTATATTTATTTTCTTTTTGCAATTAATGTACTATAATAATAGTAGCGATTTTTATTACAGCTTTGAGAACAAGTTCTTTCACGATAGTTGGAACAGATTATTTTCCTCGTGTCAACATCTGGAAGAAATCGTTTTGTCCCATGTTAGCAATGAAACTCTGGAATCACTAACACAGTGCCAAAACTTGAAACGGTTATATCTTTCTCAGTCGATGTATCTGACATCTGATAAATTTTCCCTTATTTTCGAACAATGTCCTAAACTGGAAGAGTTCTATCTCAAAAATTGTAATACTAACTCCAGTTTGATTAACCAATGGAGGGAAAGATATCCACGTGTGTTTATCTACGTAGAGATTTCTGTTAAGAATAATTTATTGTACGGCGGTGACTTGATGATTCAGGATTAGGGGAATGTGTAAGGGAAATACTTCCAATTTAAGACCACTGAAATATCGACTATGTTTATGTTATTTGGTCAACAGATTTAATTTTGTACCACGGCTTTTATTTCTATCTCTCATATTTACCTGACTTTATAACTTTTATCATTTAGTGTATTATTACACGTCAACAACTGATATTTTGAAACTTATGAATGCTTCCTGACTAATGACTTAAACGAAGAAAAAAGTACAAATTAATATATTTAACAATAATTTCAATTACTTATCGACCCGTCTGACAAATCATCTGCATGCTATCGACAGATTTGTCTCTTCTTTGGAATGTAGAAGTCGCCAACTTTATAATCGATATCGATTTTAATTTTTTGGCCCTAAATTAAATGAAGAATTTATTACGAAAAGATATTATTTCAACCAGGATTCGAACCTGGAATTCCCCCATTCCGTGCGGGTGTCATACCAATTTGACCACCAAGGCATGTGATATATATTTATCGTAATAACCTATATTTTGTGAATAAAGACGTTCATGCACGCAGATGATTTGCCAGACGAGTCGATGAGTAATTGAAATTATTGCTTAATATTCATTAACATATTATATCTTAATCCATTGTTACAATTATGGTAATATTCACGCTGTGTATACTTGATATCCATATTTAACAGCATTTTGTTGCTTTGAATAATAATAATTATTTTTTAAATTAACAAAACTGTGTATTTTATCAATAATATGTTTGATTATTCTATTGAGATCAATACTTTATCAATATTAAATATTTAAATGGAACACATAATTTTTCTAGATTTTATATGTATACATATAACATATGATGTATACGATGATAATTTATATGCAATTCAAGAAAAGTGGACGCTTGCTAGTCCTATAGACATAGATTTTGTAATTTTTGTATTTCAATTTTGAGAAATAATATTATGCTTACAATTTTTTTAAATGTATTCTTTATACAACAGCAAAATTTCATACAGAATCAGATTTTGTAGTATTTGGTTCCTAATAATTTATATATGTGTATGTGTAAAAACAATATTATGTTTATTACAGTCTCAATCAATTCGGTGATAATAGCTTAAATAAATTATTTTCTTCCTGTCAACGTTTGAAAGAAGTTTCTTAGTCCCATATTACTCATCGATTGTAATTTAAAATCACTGACATAATGCAAAAATTTGAAACAGTTATATCTTTATATTGTCTAATTTGTGACATCTGATAAATATTTTGTTATTTTTGAACAATGTTTTAAACTGTAAGAGTTTCATCTCGTATTCTGTAAGATTGACAAATGTTTGATCCACCAACGAGAAAGATACCCACATGTTTTCGTCTACTTCAAGACATACTTAAGTATCCGTATGTCTATAAACACATGTATCTTTGAAAGGACTAACTTAAATGAAATTTATAGGAGATCGTAAGATTGATAAAAGTTAGATTGGTAAAAGTTAGAGAGAGAGATTGTTGACAATGAGGAAACTTATATGAGATTTATATAAGATTAAACTTATTTACGGTACTCTGAGAAGTAGGAGTAGGAGGATATGTAATAGAAATAAATAAAGAAATTATTTTGACAAAGGTAAAGTTATGTTTTTTAACTTTGAATTAATTTTTATATAATTTATAATTTAGTTAGAAAAAAGAAATATAAATCTTTTTCTTACATTATGTACAGTGTGTACCAAAAAGATCGGATATTCTTTCAATGACAGATTCTATAAAAAATTCTAAGATAAATTGATAAATTATTTTTTATTCATACTTCTAAGAATTATGATGAATTAGGAAAAAATAAATATTATAAAATACTATAAAATTAATATTATAATGATGACATAGATATACTGTCAATCACTGTCTGCACATCTCGACCGTTTTCCGCGAGCCCACGTTTATCGTCTCCCTTTTACATCGCACGGCGTTCAGCCACAGGTACGGCGCATATGTGATGCACTCCGAACTTCCAACTGTCAATATCAACACTTTAAAAACACGATCTCAATAATTAATTCAATAACAAAATTTCAATTTTTGATTATTACATTTACAATATAATAAAAAATACTAGAGAGATTTTATTAAATTACATATATATCACACGTAAATAATATCATCAAGAAGTATTTCATGCTTTTGATAAAAGTGTTTTTTATGAAACTTTAAATTATTTGTGATATAATTAAGAATATATATATCCTTTATATATACACATACACACACACACACAAACACGCGCGCGCGCGTGTGTGTGTGTATAATTTAATATTATCTTAACATTTTGTATTACATCGTATAATCGAATTAAAACTCTGTTGTTGAATTAATTATTTAAACAGATTTTTAAGAAATGTTTTTTAAAGCATTGATATTGATAATCGGAATGCATCGCGTTACATATGTGCCGTACCTGCGGCTGAATGCCGTGTGATATAGAAAGGGAGATGATAGGCACGTGAACTCGTGGAAATCGGCCGAGATGTACAGATAGACAGCTCTGTTATACCTGATGTAATTGTAATTGTGTTTTAATAAACTGTGAATATAATAAAAAATTAAAATATTTTCCTAGCTTTATTTTCTCTGCAAATCAGAAAATATAATAAATTAGTGACATAATAAACTTATATTTATAATATAATAAAATAATAAATTCATTACCTACAAATATGTTTAAATAATTTTATAAGCATCTTTGAGTTTGATCTATTTGCAAATAACTCAGTACTGCATAAAACGTATTTTCGTGTTTTAGTTTTTCAGTATTAATATTCAGAGTTATATTAAAGTCTTTTGCAAGGTCTTGTTTAAATTCCGGGTGATGATCAGTAAATGAACCGAAATGAATACACGACTTAGGCAGGGTCTACATTGCAATGTTCGTTAACACGTTCATTAACGCGTTTATTAACACGCAATGATGTAAAAAGGTACCGTCTTTCAGCGACCGTCTTTCAGTGATTAGTAAACGCGTTTCACAGTCTCATGATTTTGACTGGAAAAAACCTGTAATTTCACATAAAGAATCGAACACCAAAAAGAGAGAGATCGCTGAAATGCTTTTCATAAAGAAACATCGCGATACTATAAATTTGCAAAGCAAAGAAACGGAAAAACTCACAGTGGTATGATAAAGCGATTGAAATTTAGTTTCCGCATCAATTTTAATATTTGTAATATCTTACTGTTTTAACTGTCATAGTTTTTTGACATTTCCGTAATGTTTATAAGATTTTATTATGGACAAGTGACATGTATTTATTATTTATTATTTTACTTCTGTTACTTGACTTTGGTCTTTTCGAGTGTACATTTAACTGCTACGTTCGGAATGTTTTTATAATGTTACATGTTCTACACGAAATAACATATCGCTATTTTCATTTATTACTTACTATTATTACTGACGGAGTCTTCTTATAACTCACAAAATGTGAGTTTTATAAGTTAATTACGCATGTTTCTATTAGTCGATGTTTGTGGATTTCAACAGCTTCTGGATCGATGTAGTTTGAGCGCAATATCAATAAGAATAACAAATGTTAACGTATATTTTCCATCCGCATACTTATATCTAAAATTCTACACCTGATAAAGACCCAAACCTGAGGTCAAAATGTTGTGATTTGTTAATAAAGTTGGCCAGACGGGTCGAATAAATTAAAATTTGTTAATTATTATTTATTGGTAAAGAAAATTTTTGAAGTTTATAACCAATCTTAGTTTTGGCCTACATCAGATTCTGTATGATAAAAGTTGAGTTGACAAACACACACACACACATTTTAAAACAAAAAATTATAGGTTTTGAAAATTGTTTACTTTTCAAATTCCATAATAAAAATACCCTTTTTTTATTGAAAAAAATTAAGTTGATATTGAAATAACATTGAAAACCGTCATTCAAGTAATATTTCAGATCATCATGAAATGTTTCCTTCAAAACTGAATAACTTTTATTAGAAACATTATTTTGTAAAACATATACCATAGAAGATATTAGATAAAAGGTGAAATACTTTTTCAATGAACACCCTGTATAACAGAGTGAGAACTCTGTGAGAAATTCACTACTCGCTTAACTTTCAGTTTGTTTAACCTACCCCCTTCTACCCTTTACTTCGCTGTCCAACGTACAACCTACGAAGCTCATGTCAGAGGCATATCATTCGCAATCGTTTTCAAAAGCTTTTGTGAGTATTTTTACAATATGTTGGAGTATATAAATATATACTCCAACATATTGTAGGAAACAAAGTTGAAGTTGTTAATACAGCCATTTATATGTATATAAACTTACATAACTCTTAATAACTTATAAAATTTATTAAGTATTTAAAAACTAAACTAATCGTGCGGCGTAAATATAGCGCCCGTGTTGTCACTTCGCGTAGCTTCGCGCGTACACTTGGCGTAAAACTCTGCCGTGTTTCTTGATGAGCCAGCTTCGGACAGTAGACGAAGACAGCCACATAATGTTCTCTCTGTTACTCTCGTATTCTATTTCTCTGTTTGGGCCAAGCTATCCGGCTCGACGATTTAAAATCGAAATTGTCGAATTGATTTGAATCGATCACTTGCAATATTTACATATAAATATGTTTGCTATATTAAAGTAAATACAAATATTTTTAACCGGAATATAGAATTGATATAAGAAAAATTTTCATTTAAAAACGACGTATATATTACTCCTATTTAATATACTGTTCAGCAATAAAGTTATTAAAAGAAATATTAATAATAAATTAAAATTTAAAGAATAAACTTTAAATAAAAATTGATTAATTTTTTAAACTTTTGTAAATTTCGCACAGTGTTTTGTTTCACACAGTTTTTTTGGGATGCGAGTCTATTTCATATACTGCACGCAGTTCTGATTGCAGCCTGACATCACATCATATACTGTAGCATGCAGTTCTGATTGCAGCCTGACATCACTGCCCAGATCTATGGTTGAATTGGGAAGAATACTATGAAGTGTGAATAATGACCCAGCGTCATTTATACTTTTGCGAGTACATTCGTAACTTGACACACTGTATATGTATAAAATGTTTATTCAATTAAAAAAATTATTAATATTAATTTGTCTACATAGAAATTAATCATGATAATACCAACATGTCATTGACAAACATTCTTCTCATCTTCAAATATCGCTTTTCATTTGCTACTACCTGCGAGCATAAAGTAATGTGTTTATTATTTTCTACAATCGCAGTTATCTCTTATTTTAAAAATATCACTATTTTTGCGATTTTATTCATTTTAATATAATTAATTTATGATTCAATTATTTCCGTAAAAGTGAGAAATAAATAAACATGTTGACATTTTTCTGATCTTGAAAGAAATTTTTTTGTATTTTTTTCACAATTAAAGTTACATACAAATGCATTATATAATATTTATATTGCACGTATTATTTCCCAATTCGTACAATAAATTTTAGAGAGAGAACAATAAATATTATTTAAACATATACAAAACGTAAATGAACTGTTCTCACATAGAGATTATAATATCTTGTAAACTTTATTGACCATTTAAACTTTAAAAAAATGATAATTATAATGACTGAATAAAATGTATGAACCAAGTTATAAAACTAATTAGTCTGAGATTTCCCGATGTCCTTGTATATATTTGTCACTTCTTACAAATATATAGATCAGAAAGCAACTAAAACTGACTAGACGTTATGCTAACATGACTTTGAAAGCGTTAAGAAAGCTGGATATTTCGGCGATATACGGGTATTTTCGAAAGTACTTTGAAGCTGACTTGTAGAGTTGGGTAACTTTTGTCGAATTTTAAGTATTTAATAATATTATCAGAATTCATTAATGGATTAGTCGCCAAAATTATAAGAAAGATTAAGCGAATGTCGTCATTCGGTGTACATAGAGGTGCGAATCCGAAATGTGACAACGAATCTCAAGAAATATATATTTATGTTTTAAAATTGCTATGTGTTTTTTAATGCGAGGCATGTTTTCTCAAATGACAGAAAATTTAAAATTTTACTGCATAATGGCGATCGATGAGAAGAACAATTATACTTCGATGCGCGATGAATGTTTATCGAGAAATATCGTTAACGTCGATAGATACTGTTAATGCAAAGCATTATTTTCTTGATAAGAATTAAACGATAAAGAAACTTTCAGAATGTTGCTATTGCAAAATTCTAGTTATTATATATATTTTTATATATATACTTAATATATATATTTCTTCTGTCCGTGTGTTAGTCACTGAACTCCTCCTAAACGCCTGGACCGATTTTTATGAAATTTTTTATGTAAGATTAAGTTGATTCGAGAATGGTTTAGATTTACAATTCGATCCGATAGAATAAGTTTTTTAAATTAATTAATTAATTCATAAATTGTAGTTGATTTTTGGTAAGCTTAAAGTTCACAATTGTATCCTGTAGGTGGCGCTCCGATCGTGTTTTAAAAACTTTTAATACTGGTTATAAAAATAATTAAAAGTTTTTTTTTCTTGGTACTATTTGAGTCAGTTTAAAGTTTTTATCCAACACATATTAGTTTATAGTATACAAATACTCTCACACACCACACAATTGCAAAGTCAAGTTGTAAAAACTGTACGCGTAGTGGAGTCAGGTATCATAGAAATAATTATTTTCTTACATAATTTTTCAAAAAAACAGCCCTAATCATTTAAGATTGATAAAAAAAATTTATAACTTTTGGGGTTACGTTTCCACAGGACAACGTCTGTCGGGTCCGCTAGTATATACATATATATATGTATACTCATGTATATATGATAAGGTAGTAATATACAGTATATAATAAAATAGCTAAAAAAACTTTAATAAATACAAGTTCATGCTGTAGATGAACACTTACCCTTTCTTAATGTCGATAAATATCAATTTTGAAATCGGTTTCTTGCGGTTTGCATGGAAAGCCAACCTTATGGCTGTGTCAGTTAACTTCTTCTCGTCTTTTTCACGTGTTAAAATATTGTATATAAAAGTTAAGTCTGCGTCACTTAAGTATTTAATTTCTAACTCGTATGATAATATATTAAAAAGTGTTTCTCTATTTACACCGATTTCAGCTTCAATATCGTCTAGAGGGACTTCTTGATTGTATAACTGAATAACTTGTTTGTGAACATACGACTCTTCACGATACATCTTGGTTGAATACAACAACGAGACTGACTTATTTGTTCTTCAAAAGTCTTAATTTGGAAGTATATCCTTCTAATGTAAACAAAGGATATAACCGAATTCATGATCATAACACAAGCTAATATATGATTCTCAACTATATGAATACTGTACATCAATATAATACAATATTTTATTTTTATTTATTATTAGGATGAGGCATATTAATTATTACATACTCTTGCAATTTACTAATTTATGTTTAATTTTCGATAAGTTTTATTTTAATTATATGTATATCCCAGCGAGAAATGATCTATCGAATCGATGTCGAAATCATCGATATTTCATCGAATCGAACTAATGATCAAAATTTAAAGTTCATTTCAAAGTGTATGTTTATGATATTTTTTAAAGATAAATAAATTTTTTAAAGATAAATATTATTCGTTATACGTATTCATCATCAAGGTCTTAAACAAGCAAATTTTATGTTTTTTAGTCAAATATCGATATTTCATCATTTCGATATCAATTCGATACTATTTTGATTCGCTTCTAACATACTAAGTTTTCGTCATTAATACTATTATATGTAACTACTGTGGTGCAATTCTGTAACTCGTTATGCAGTGTCATCATTACGTTGTCGTAACATAAATCAATCGAAATCGATGAGTATTTCAATCGGTTTTCGATATATGTTTTCGATGTCAATTCGATATCAATTCGATGGGTCATTTCTCGCTGAGATATACTTATATCTATTACATGAGCAAATGTAATTAATAAGTACAGAGTATTAATTATAAGAAATACATATTTTAATGAACAATACATATTAATATTAAATTATAATTAAGTGTGTGTGTGAGAATCATATATTAATAGAAATGTATACATTACGTATTCTTTCATATGCTTGAAAGGTTATAAGATAATAAAGTTATGAGAAAAATAATTTTAAGTTACAAGGAAGGTGGAAAACAGATTTGCAGTTATCAAAGATTTCTCAGAAATTGCTTCTATATGGAATTTTTATTCGCCTGAAAGAGACTTAATCAAATTCAACCTATTCGTTAATTATAAACAACTTAAACATTAAAGATTATAAACAAACATTAAAATATACGCTCTGTTTAATTATTATTCTTTTTATTAATTAGATCCGTTTAAATTACAAATAATTTATGCAAGACGCGGACTTATTTCCTTCAATAAAACATAAAAAGCAGAATAAAATCATCCGTAACGCACATTTCTCTTGAAATAACACATTATATTTTACAATATAAAATTACAGTAAAATACAATACATTACAATATAAAGTGACTCACTACTAATTAATTTTTTTAATTAACTAATAAACGATTATTAGTTTATTAACAAACATTAACCGTTATTAGATTTTGGAACTTTCTCTTTCTCGTTAACTAGAATTTTGCAATAGCAACATTCTGAAAGTTTCTTTATCGTTTAATTCTTATCAAGAAAATAATGCTTTGCATTAACAGTATCTATCGACGTTAACGATATTTCTCGATAAACATTCATCGCGCATCGAAGTATAATTGTTCTTCTCATCGATCGCCATTATGCAGTAAAATTTTAAATTTTCTGTCATTTGAGAAAACATGCCTCGCATTAAAAAACACATAGCAATTTTAAAACATAAATATATATTTCTTGAGATTCGTTGTCACATTTCGGATTCGCACCTCTATGTACACCGAATGACGACATTCGCTTAATCTTTCTTATAATTTTGGCGACTAATCCATTAATGAATTCTGATAATATTATTAAATACTTAAAATTCGACAAAAGTTACCCAACTCTACAAGTCAGCTTCAAAGTACTTTCGAAAATACCCGTATATCGCCGAAATATCCAGCTTTCTTAACGCTTTCAAAGTCATGTTAGCATAACGTCTAGTCAGTTTTAGTTGCTTTCTGATCTATATATTTGTAAGAAGTGACAAATATATACAAGGACATCGGGAAATCTCAGACTAATTAGTTTTATAACTTGGTTCATACATTTTATTCAGTCATTATAATTATCATTTTTTTAAAGTTTAAATGGTCAATAAAGTTTACAAGATATTATAATCTCTATGTGAGAACAGTTCATTTACGTTTTGTATATGTTTAAATATTTATTGTTCTCTCTCTAAAATTTATTGTACGAATTGGGAAATAATACGTGCAATATAAATATTATATAATGCATTTTGTATGTAACTTTAATTGTGAAAAAAATACAAAAAAATTTCTTTCAAGATCAGAAAAATGTCAACATGTTTATTTATTTCTCACT
Source organism: Crematogaster levior (assembly GCA_901521435.1). Classification (NCBI taxonomy): domain Eukaryota; kingdom Metazoa; phylum Arthropoda; class Insecta; order Hymenoptera; family Formicidae; genus Crematogaster; species Crematogaster levior. The sequence goes on from CABEGB010001101.1 coordinate 57,322, forward strand.
TTTACGGAAATAATTGAATCATAAATTAATTATATTAAAATGAATAAAATCGCAAAAATAGTGATATTTTTAAAATAAGAGATAACTGCGATTGTAGAAAATAATAAACACATTACTTTATGCTCGCAGGTAGTAGCAAATGAAAAGCGATATTTGAAGATGAGAAGAATGTTTGTCAATGACATGTTGGTATTATCATGATTAATTTCTATGTAGACAAATTAATATTAATAATTTTTTTAATTGAATAAACATTTTATACATATACAGTGTGTCAAGTTACGAATGTACTCGCAAAAGTATAAATGACGCTGGGTCATTATTCACACTTCATAGTATTCTTCCCAATTCAACCATAGATCTGGGCAGTGATGTCAGGCTGCAATCAGAACTGCATGCTACAGTATATGATGTGATGTCAGGCTGCAATCAGAACTGCGTGCAGTATATGAAATAGACTCGCATCCCAAAAAAACTGTGTGAAACAAAACACTGTGCGAAATTTACAAAAGTTTAAAAAATTATTTTCTTGATAAGAATTAAACGATAAAGAAACTTTCAGAATGTTGCTATTGCAAAATTCTAGTTAACGAGAAAGAGAAAGTTCCAAAATCTAATAACGGTTAATGTTTGTTAATAAACTAATAATCGTCTATTAGTTAATTAAAAAAATTAATTAGTAGTGAGTCACTTTATATTGTAATGTATTGTATTTTACTGTAATTTTATATTGTAAAATATAATGTGTTATTTCAAGAGAAATGTGCGTTACGGATGATTTTATTTGGCTTTTTATGTTTTATTGAAGGAAATAAGTCCGCGTCTTGCATAAATTATTTGTAATTTAAACGGATCTAATTAATAAAAAGAATAATAATTAAACAGAGCGTATATTTTAATGTTTGTTTATAATCTTTAATGTTTAAGTTGTTTATAATTAACGAATAGGTTGAATTTGATTAAGTCTCTTTCAGGCGAATAAAAATTCCATATAGAAGCAATTTCTGAGAAATCTTTGATAACTGCAAATCTGTTTTCCACCTTCCTTGTAACTTAAAATTATTTTTCTCATAACTTTATTATCTTATAACCTTTCAAGCATATGAAAGAATACGTAATGTATACATTTCTATTAATATATGATTCTCACACACACACTTAATTATAATTTAATATTAATATGTATTGTTCATTAAAATATGTATTTCTTATAATTAATACTCTGTACTTATTAATTACATTTGCTCATGTAATAGATATAAGTATATCTCAGCGAGAAATGACCCATCGAATTGATATCGAATTGACATCGAAAACATATATCGAAAACCGATTGAAATACTCATCGATTTCGATTGATTTATGTTACGACAACGTAATGATGACACTGCATAACGAGTTACAGAATTGCACCACAGTAGTTACATATAATAGTATTAATGACGAAAACTTAGTATGTTAGAAGCGAATCAAAATAGTATCGAATTGATATCGAAATGATGAAATATCGATATTTGACTAAAAAACATAAAATTTGCTTGTTTAAGACCTTGATGATGAATACGTATAACGAATAATATTTATCTTTAAAAAATTTATTTATCTTTAAAAAATATCATAAACATACACTTTGAAATGAACTTTAAATTTTGATCATTAGTTCGATTCGATGAAATATCGATGATTTCGACATCGATTCGATAGATCATTTCTCGCTGGGATATACATATAATTAAAATAAAACTTATCGAAAATTAAACATAAATTAGTAAATTGCAAGAGTATGTAATAATTAATATGCCTCATCCTAATAATAAATAAAAATAAAATATTGTATTATATTGATGTACAGTATTCATATAGTTGAGAATCATATATTAGCTTGTGTTATGATCATGAATTCGGTTATATCCTTTGTTTACATTAGAAGGATATACTTCCAAATTAAGACTTTTGAAGAACAAATAAGTCAGTCTCGTTGTTGTATTCAACCAAGATGTATCGTGAAGAGTCGTATGTTCACAAACAAGTTATTCAGTTATACAATCAAGAAGTCCCTCTAGACGATATTGAAGCTGAAATCGGTGTAAATAGAGAAACACTTTTTAATATATTATCATACGAGTTAGAAATTAAATACTTAAGTGACGCAGACTTAACTTTTATATACAATATTTTAACACGTGAAAAAGACGAGAAGAAGTTAACTGACACAGCCATAAGGTTGGCTTTCCATGCAAACCGCAAGAAACCGATTTCAAAATTGATATTTATCGACATTAAGAAAGGGTAAGTGTTCATCTACAGCATGAACTTGTATTTATTAAAGTTTTTTTAGCTATTTTATTATATACTGTATATTACTACCTTATCATATATACATGAGTATACATATATATATGTATATACTAGCGGACCCGACAGACGTTGTCCTGTGGAAACGTAACCCCAAAAGTTATAAATTTTTTTTATCAATCTTAAATGATTAGGGCTGTTTTTTTGAAAAATTATGTAAGAAAATAATTATTTCTATGATACCTGACTCCACTACGCGTACAGTTTTTACAACTTGACTTTGCAATTGTGTGGTGTGTGAGAGTATTTGTATACTATAAACTAATATGTGTTGGATAAAAACTTTAAACTGACTCAAATAGTACCAAGAAAAAAAAACTTTTAATTATTTTTATAACCAGTATTAAAAGTTTTTAAAACACGATCGGAGCGCCACCTACAGGATACAATTGTGAACTTTAAGCTTACCAAAAATCAACTACAATTTATGAATTAATTAATTAATTTAAAAAACTTATTCTATCGGATCGAATTGTAAATCTAAACCATTCTCGAATCAACTTAATCTTACATAAAAAATTTCATAAAAATCGGTCCAGGCGTTTAGGAGGAGTTCAGTGACTAACACACGGACAGAAGAAATATATATATATTAAGATATATATATGTATATATATATATATATACATATATACATAACAAATTGTTTGACAGCTATTGAATTGAAATAAATAGTTTCTTTCACATATTAAATTATAATAAAATGAGAGTCCACAGTATATTTAAACACTGCAACAACCATTTTAAGTAAAAGAACACTCTAGAACGAAAAATGTATGTTGTTGTATGTTTCTTAAGAATAATTAAACTTTTTGACCTTTCAAGATGTATACATACATTCTCTACATATGTACATCTACATAGGATGTCCGATAATTATCGCCGAAGCTCTCGTGTGCAGACAGATATAACAGGCAAAAACAAGTAGAAAAGTCCTTTAAAATTTTGGCCAATCCGCGCGAGTAGAAGCCAATCTGCGACGAGCAGAGAACAAAGAACGATCGCTGCGGCAAACGTGGATCCTTATCTTCTAATATGGTTATATTTCAGTGATAGATAGTGATAGATTTCCGGATAGAGTTTGACACGTTCGTCCTTTGCCGAGCGTTCCTCCCATCGCTAGCACCGCGCGGCCGGCCGGCAAAGAACATATATAAAGAGAAGTGCAAGCTCCGTGTTAAATGATGGAAACATATGCGAACGACGCGATCCAAGTGGCCTGGCACTGGTACTACAGATTCTCTATTGGCTGCGTTCCGTAAACTATATATGCGCGCATTTATCTATAATACATGTTACGTGTATCATATAATTCATGTATGATACACGTAACATGTATTATAGATTATGCGCGCATATGTAGTTTACGGAACACAGCCTTACATGTATACATATATATATATTATTTTCAACAATAAATGAATAGGGAAAATATACAAAAAAGAACAAATTTATTAATGTTGCAGAAAATATACTTTTATTTTAAACATTTTAATTTCAAAACACAAAAGTAAATTAGCATAATTATTGATTTTGAACAAGAGCGCTGAAAAAGCAGTAATACACCTTTTTTACATTGTCATTTTCATAAAGATATTTTATACATTGTTTTATAAAAAATAAAACGAACTGAGATAAACTAAAATAATTAAAAAAAAACTAAAAAAATTTCAAAAATATTTGATATTTTAAATATTAAAAATTATAAATACTATCATCAAAAACCAAAAATAAAAATAAAACAACAATTATTCGTTTTATCTCGAAACGTAAAACATATAATACTGATACATTTTAATACGTAAAATTAAAATTATGATAATAAAATAAAACACTTATCAAAAACAGGGATAGAATTACTAATGATAATAAAATAGTATTATAAATAATAACATATAATAAAACTTTGAAAAAAAAACTGATATTGAACTAAATCTTTGTAAACCAAGCACATTAAAAAGAAACTAAAAATGCAAGTAAATAAAATACTAAACAAAGAATGAAACATACATCATAACGATTTAAATTGCTTAGTTTTTTCATAATGGCCCGAAGTTAATTGCACCGATTTCATTTTATTCTTGTCTTTAGCATATTTATGTATTAAAAATTGCAAACTATTTTTTACAATTATATTGTCACACCGATGAGTACTACAAAATTCGCTGTTGTAGTTGTTAAAAAATATATGTTTAAAAGTCAATTCTAAGTTTGATTTATATCCGTTTTCATCACAAAAGTGAAATAATCTATTGTGTACATTTTGTATTAATGTAATCACTTTATTGCTTGGACACGTTAATGAATCTTTTTCTGAATATTCCTTAAAAACTGTATATACATGATGCTGTTCTTGTTGTGTACAAAACAAATCAGTGACAATTTGAACAATTTGCATCAGGAAGTTTTAGTTTTTTTACAAGATAACCCGTCACGTAAGAAAGAGCTTGAGAGGCATCCGTGTTTAATTCTTCGAAATCAGTCTATTGAAGAGTATTATAGTCGTTATTCTTTAATAGTTCAGTTTTGTTTTCGTTAACGTCATTACAATTATCTAAAAACTTTCAAAAATTGTTCAAATTTTCACAGTTATCGTTTTCACAATTGGCAGATTTGGAGACCGGTGCAACAAGATTATTTAAAATTACAGTTTTTAAGGCTGCTACAAATTGATGACAGGTGGGATTAGAATTTGCAATTCCATGTTGACGAATTTGACAAAACAGATTTTCTAACGGATCTTGATTTAGATTCTTCATATTAAAAAATTTAAAACCGAGAGTTTTTAATTGATTCCAAAAATACATAACCGAGCGGATTGTTATCGTCCAACCTTTTATAAAATGATATTGATTTGTGACATCTTTTTCGGTAGTTAAATCAAATAATTTCCAGTTAGTTATTTCTGAGAGTAATCTATTTACTATATAACTGAAAGTGAGGTGAATCGTCTTGTAAATAACATCTATACTGCTTGCCGTCATCTGGATTTATTGTAGAACCATTTAAGGAGTCGAAAAGATCATCTATAAGTTGTGCAAACTCTGCCGTTTGTATTGATTCAACTGGAAACAGTTCATTAACATTAGAGACACTAAAAGAATGAATAGCTGCAGCAACAGTATGACTTAATTGACGTGCTACAGTTTTTACCCTCATCTTAACAAAAGAGTCTTGAAAATTAAAATTCTGTTTCTTTAATTTGTAAAGGAGTTTAAAAGGAAAATTTTGTTCAACATCAAAAGCATTTTTAATGTATTTAAATTTAACTATTTTATTGTCTGCGAATTTTTACAACGGAGTAAGGCGTTTCGAGTGCATTTTAATAAATGAGGAACGTCGTAAATAGTTACTATAATTTCAGAATTAACGGTAAACGTGTAACAAGTTGGATCTGTTCTATTTTCTGTGCACAATGCAGATAAAGCTTTTCTTTGAGTTGAACCTTGATCGCAAACGGTTGCTTTAACTTTTAGTCCAATCTCTTGTAATTGCATAATAATTTGTATGCATAAACATTTTGTATCATAACAAATGTTTATTGCATAAACATTTGTTATGATACATTTTAGGCTGTTGCTCGAAATTGTACCACTTGTAAAATAATACGCTATTACTTGTTTCCACGATTTTCGTAGACCACGAATCATTAAAATAAGAACATGATTTGCTGCTCTAGAAGTTCGACCCAACTTACCCAAGTCTTCAAAATTTGTTGTTTATATGCTTCATAATGAAAACCTGAGCTTAATGAAATTTCATCAAAAACTAATGCGCAATAGCGATCCAATTCGTGCATTTCATTCACTTTTATTTTTAGCTGTTTCAAAAGAAGTTTATTTATACCAGTATCAAAAGGAATTTTTGATAATATATACTTTAAAGTGCGCGAGGGTGGCAACTGGAAATAGGTCGACAGGTATTTGTAAACACGAGGACTTCTCTTATAAATTGATAAAGCAAAAGCTTTATCTTCTTCTGTCCATCGTCTTCCAGAAACAGGACAATCTATTTACATTACGTAATTGCGACTGAATAAAATGTTTAGTAACTTCATTTAGTTTTGTTTCAATGCAATGAAAAGTATTATTATCTGACATTGTTTTTAATTGTTTTAAAGAATTTCTTTTATTATGCAATTTCTTTTTAACTTTGCACAGTTGTGTTATAATTTTCCGATGGATTGAATACATGATACACTTTCGTGGTGACATCGTCTTCAAAGTAACTCCCGCCTGCGTTAAAAAACCAGTTTTTCTTTTTTTTGTAGGAGGTGTTGAAACATGACATAATTGTAACTCATTTGAAGAATTAATGCCTGTTTTCTCTGTGTGTATACATTCTTCGTCGCCATATATACAAATAATAGACTTGTTTTTGTTATTGTCTGCATTAGTTAAATTTAAGTTTAAATTTTCATGTTGATTGTTGTTATTATTATGAACTTGAATATTTTGGAACGTGCTTAGTGTCATAAATATCAGCAAAAGTTTTCATCACAAACAATGTCACCATTCCCAGAAATATCACCTATATTTATATTAACTTCATTATTTGAATTATTATAAATAGTAGGAAATGTTTTATTTATTATTGACTGGCAATGATTATTAGGTATTGGATCCTTCTCAAAAGCAGCAGAAAATTCATTAGAATCAATGTCACTATTCATGGAAGTATCACACATATTAATATTAACTTCATTATTTGAATCATTACAAACGGCAGAAAATGTTTTATTTATTACTGACACGCAGTTATTACCTATTGGATCATTTTCAAAAGCAGCAGGAGTTTGTGTTATGATTGAATTATCTGAAATTTCATGTTTCGGTATGACATTTGGCTTCAACAGATTTTTTGTAAAGTTAACAAAATCTTCATAAAAATGATTTTCGCAAATGTACATATTTCGACAATTAAGGAGGCTCCTACGTGAGGGGGATGAAAAAACCCCAAGGTGACATATATCAATTCTTATAGAGAAAAGTCTGCTGAATCCAATGGTGACCTTGTTTTTGTCGCTTATGGGGCAAAATCTCGAGAAATTTGAGCTCAAAGTTTGCTCATTTAACATGGGCTCTTACGAGGCGGAGTAAGAAAACGAAATGTTTTCGTTTCTAACGAAGCTAAATCAAAAAACCGCTGCAGAAGATGAATATACGTTTTCTAGATGAACTCATCCTCTTTCAAGCGCTGCGCTGTAAAGTAGGGGTAATGGGCCTTTTTAGCGAGATATTTGCGATCGAAATAAATAAATAGCCGTTTCTCCGGACGTTCGAGCAGACACGTCAGAGCAGACGGCTTGTGTACTCAACCGCGCGTAATTTGAAAAAATTGAAATTAGTGCAGACTAAAACTGTAACTTTATTGACTTATATTAAATAAATAATATGAAATGATTAATAATTGTATGCTTATTTTAAGTATGTAGGGATTTTGTAATTATAACGTAATATGATAATGTTGGAGGTTAGGAATTATGTAACAAGTAATGACGAAGAGGTTAATGATCATTATACAGAATAAAGTGTCAAGTGAAAAAATTTTTTATTAATAAATAATATTCTAATTATCACAGTAAAGAAACTTATAAATTATTGTTTTACAAATGTTAAATAAAGTTTCTCCACTAATCAATAAAATCTATGTTTATGAATGACTCCACGGTGTTAACTCCGATTTTAACAATACTACATTTCATTTTTTGCTCATCTTTGAACTATTGCGGTAGTCGTAGGAGCCTCCTTAATACTGATATCAGTGTTCCGATTAGGGATCGGTTTTTCTGCGCATGTGCGGCCATCCGGCATCAGTAAAGTATCCTATACAGCTGAAAAGAGGCACCTCCGTTACCCTATTACATTAAAAGTTATACAAATTTTTTTTATATTAAAAAAATAAAATAAATATACATATATATAAAAGTATGTTCTATATATAATTTTATGATTTTATAAATATTAATTATAAAATAAAAAAAAAAATAAGAGGAAAAGGGAAAAAGGTTATATTCTTAAAATAAAATAAACTGTATATAAATGAAATAAAACTATTTTATTTATGGCAGAAATCTCAAAGAATACCAACATTCGTTGCAAGGGTAAGGAAAACTGCCAAAAACCTTACCAGTATTCATACAACAAAACAATGTTATTAATTAAATAATAAAAATAAATACATATAAAATAAAAATCTTAACTATATTAAAACAAAAATAAAATTAAAATGACAATTATTAATCAAATTTGGAAAGCCATCTATCTTTAATTTACAATTAACAAAAAAATATTGCACAATATCATTGGCTTTCCTTAGGTACTTATGTAGCATAAATCACCTAATATTTAATAAATAAAAACAAATAATAATCTCTGAAAAATACAAAACAATATTAATTATGATTATAATTATATATAATTAACATATAACATAAATATATATATAAACATATAAACTTTGGCTTTGTGTAATGTATAAAAAAAATTATCTAATTTATAATTAATAATAATTATATTTAATAAATAAAAAATCTATTGCACTAAAATTGCACATAAAACAATAAATATTAAAAGAAAAGTATATTAAGAACTATCAGATGAATTGCTTGATTTTCCATACAAATTTTGCGGATTATGTAATTTTAAATGCTCGGAATCAATTTCAAAATTTGTACAATTAATGCCTTCAGCCTGGAAGCTCGATCGTATTACACAAAACGCGAAAAGAGTTTCATTTGATAATTGATTTCTTTTTTTGCACTTAATATCGTTAACCATTGAAAAAATGCGTTCCGCTTCGGCATTAGAATGAGGAAAAGAAGAAACTGCTTCAACTAATGACTCTAAATTTGGAAACATTTTTTCCCCATTAAAGTTTTTAAATTCTAAAATTTTTTTCCACATAATATCAATTTTTAAAGAAGTTAACTCTTTTTTTTCTTTATTATTAAAAACGGATGGTAAAATTCTCCACTCATAAGCTAATTGAGTGATATCAATATTTCCTATACGCGTTGCAATTAAAGTTAAATCTTTAAATATGACTCTAGCTTCATTATAAAGAGCAATTTGAGGCTTTAAAAACATTAATTGTTGAAAAAAAGTATCATTGTACGGCAAACGTTTTAACATCTCGCGAACTGCAGTTAAATAAAATTGTAAACAATTTAATTTAATTTCCCGTGCGCATTCTACAGATAATGTTTGTAGAAGATATTCACATTCTGATTCAACATATACGTTATTTATATCTACAATATTCCTTTCATCTTCTAAATTTAAATCAATTATACGATCTAAAGCTTCTGAAATAACAAAATTTTGTGCTATTTCGCGAATTAATCGTTGGTTGTTTTCAAATAATGTATGAATTAAAATATCACGAAATTGGAAAAAAGCATTAAAATTATTAAAACAATTTAAGGAATATGTTAAAAAGAAAAAATATGCTTTAATTACATTATCATTTAGCTGACTTAATAAAACTTTCGCAGATTTTAATTTATCTTCTACTACAACTAAAAGAAAATAATTTTTTAAAATTTCCCAAGTATCTAATAATCGTACAACGAGCATTTATACGTAATACTAACCACACCGAGTATTTGACAACTTTAAAATCTTATTTCTTTCCACAATTGAAGAAATCTTGAAATTCACCCAAAACTGCACATCTCTTTGCACTACCTGAGATATAAGAACTAACTCCTCAAATTAAATTTTCGCACGATTCTGGAAGTTTTTCGCAAGCTTTACTTGCTACAAGCGCGGATGAATGGCAAATACAATTTAACGTAACAAGACCCGGTGATTCTAATTTTAATCGTGACATGAAAGAATTATTGCATCCAATCATTACAGATGCATTATCACTTGCCATTCCGATTATATTTTTTAAAGAAATTTCTTTTTTTTTTCAAATGTACTTTTAAAAGTTTTAAAAAGTTTGTTCGCGGAACAATCTGTTGTTGTCTACAGATAATAAATCTAACAATTGTGTAATTACTTTTTTAGTTACAGGCGAAACATATTTAACAAGAATACACAGAAGTTTTTTATCTGAAATATCTGTGCTTTCATTTATTAATATAGAAAATCTACAATTTTGTATATTTTTAATAATTTTTTCAACTTCGCATTTTGCAAGAACTTGTGTCACTACTTTTGAACATTTATTTCGTGCTAATGAAAGATCACAATTTCAGGGTTTATACACATATCTTTTATTAGTGGAATTAAATGATCTGCGGAATAAAAAGCAATGTTGTGCTCTGCAAAAAATGCTGCTAATTTTATTTCGGCGCGTTTGACTTTATCTTTATGTGAAAGAGTTACTATGTATGCTGTACTATTAGCAGCATCTGATAAATCAATATCTAATTTTTTTGAATCTTGTTTTGTTTTGTTTAAATTTGTTTTCTATATTGGACCGTTTGTGAATGTTCAATTAAATTAGATTTGCAACATCTGATAGTTTTATTCCATGCAATACACAAAGCTTTCTCCTCAGTAGGATGTCGAGTCAACCATCCTTGGAAATTATTGTCATCTAGCCAAGATGACTGAAATTTCCTAACTCTTGCTTTTTTAATTGTTGCTTCCATTATTATTGTAATAAATAAAAGCCTTACCTTTTTATTTATGTCTTCTTAATCTCTTCCTGTCAAACGTCCCGCGCAAACGTCCTGGACACAACATGTAACGGCACTGCACCGCCATCGCCGCACAAGCGCAAAGCCACATTTACGTCACGCAGCCGGTCCCTAATCGGAACACTGACTGATATTGATGCCGCAAATCATTTTCCATTTTATAGAACTGTTCGGATTCTTTGGAAATCTATAGAAGTGCTTATTTACGATTGTATTATCTTTCGACCAATAATAGCTATTGCTACATTTAGGAAATTTGCAAGAGTATTTCTTTCGCGCAGGCATTATCGTATAAATAAATGTTAATTATAAGTTTTGTTCTAGAAAATTTATAATTAACATTTTTAAATTAAGAATTAAAATATTTTTTTTATTAACATACTATAATGTCGTGGACGATGAGTGTCCGAGTTGAGCCTCTTCATATATCCTCTTCCTGTCTGTAACATACTTATGTCCTAGAAGACGATGAGTGTCCGCGTTGAGCCTCTTTATATCCTCTTTTTTATTTATCTAAAACGTACACGTTAATCAATTCCAGGTCGTTGAAAAGAATTTTTTGATAAGTGAACAGCTAATAATAAAACTCAATTACAATTAAACTGGTAATCCAATCATACATTTTAATGATAACGAACATAATAAGTATTGATGACCTCTTACATTGATAACCTCTATTTTTCTATATTATTTATTATACGTTTAATATGTATGAAAGATACAGTAACTTGTTATTTGTACTTACCAATACAAATTTTTCTTTGAATTTCCAAAACGATTTGTCTATTCTGTCAAGTCTCTTGTATATAATCGTTGCCGGATAATGTATGTTCTTTTAGTAGGACGATTTTCTATGGTAATGTCAGGTTAGATTGTGTTCACGATTTAAATACGATTGCGCGCGCATACATTTACCCCCAATCTCGCCTGGCCTGGCCGTCATTGGCTGCCAATCTGTTCCTCTCTTGTCAATACCTTCACTTCCATGTGTTGATCCCGTTAGTTCTGCTAACTTCTTGAAGAGGTCTGATTCTAATTGGCGCCCTTGGTCCGTTGTGATTCGTGCTGGAATCCCAAATCTTGCAATCCAATTTGTAAATAGGCTTCTTCCTACTGTCTCTGCGGTGATGTCCGGAATTGGTATTGCCTCCGGCCACCTTGTGAATCGATCAATGATTGTGAGGCAGTATCTGAATTCTAGCGAGGATGGTAGTGGTCCCACGATGTCCGTGTGAATGTGTTGAAATCTCTTAGACGGATTCGGGTAGTTCCCTGACGTCGTGACAGTATACCTGAATACCTTGGCCTTCTGACAGGGTACACATGCCTGAGCCCAGATACGGCAATCTTTTTGTATCCCGGGCCATACGTAACTTTTCGTCACTAGCTTTGTTGTGGCTCTGATTCCGGGGTGAGCAACCCCGTGTAATGCCTGGAAGACTTGTCGCCTGAAGGGACTGGTTACGAAAGGACGCGCTATCTGCGTGGACACGTCGCAGATTAATTTCGTGTTTGATCCGGGAATCTGGATCTCGGTTAGCTTGAATGCTGTTTCCGAGTTATTTTTGACCAACTCAGTGAGTTTTTGATCTTGCTGTTGTGACTTTGCTAATTTCTCGAAGTCTGGAGCTTTTGCAATTGACTCTACTCTTGATAGTGCGTCAGCGACCACGTTATCCTTGCCGCTTAAGTGGCGGATGTCTGTTGAGAATTGTCCGATGAAGTCCAGTTGTCTTGCTTGCCGAAGGGTGCTGCGTAGCATATTAGTGGTTTGTGGTCCGTGTAGATGACGAATTCCCGTCCTTCTAACAGGTGCCGGAAATGTTTCACCGCTGAGTAAATAGCTAGTAGCTCTCTATCGTATGGGCTGTACTTGGTTTGTGCCCGGTTAAGCTTTTTGCTTAGAAATGCCAAAGGTTGCCATTCTATGTCTGCTTGTTGCTGGATGACTGCTTCTATGCAGTGTTGCCAACCTAGCTTATTTTCCGCTAGATCTAGCTTAATTCTGTATTAGCTGGGGTGTAAAAATTTCATTTTAGCGTATTTGGTAATTAGCTTATTTTCTGGATTATTAGAGAATTGAAACGGCGGATTTTTTCCTAATACGTCGTATATCTGAATCGAATTGATCAATTACACTTGTTATGACTCTGGCCTTGTTTACACCAAGCACTTGGTACGCGTACCAAATCCTATACTGTCCAATCACACCTATTCCTTCTTTAGAGGAATGTCTGTGATTGGCCAGTATCGGATTTGGTACGCGTATCAAGTGCTCGGTGTAAACAAGGCCCCTGATTCCCCACTTGGGTGCACTCGAGTAAAAAATTTAAACACACCGCAATATGATTGGTCGATTTTCCATTCCAACACATAACGTTAATTTTAGGCTGAATTGAAACGCAACTGTGTTAATTTATAGGTAAATATTATTTATTATTTATTTGAGAATTATATGTTATTATTTACTTTTATCAATTTTATTAGATTTATAACCTACAAAGATGCCACCAATACTATACAAACAAAAATTTCGAGCAAATTGGTTAAAGGAAAATGCATATAAAGATTGGCTCCTTCCTATTAATGAGGATCCAACAAGAGCTGCATGCAAATACTGCAAGTGCACAATTACTGCGAAAATAACAGATATCAACAATCATCTGAAAAGTGGAAAACATATAAGAGCGTCATCTCCATTTGTTTCTTCTGGACAAAAAACAATTGTGGTCACCAAAAAAAATCAAAATTTAGCAGTTGCTGAGGGTAAATTGGCTATGTTTGTTTGCATGCATTCAGCAATTATGCCCATTGATCACCTTGGAGAATTATGTCATAACGTTTTTCAAGAGTCTGAAACAGCTGTTCAATTGAAAATTCACAGAACAAAATGTAGTGGTATAATTCAGTGTGCTTTATATCCTCATTTTCAGTTTAATTTATTGCAATCACTTAATACTGGTTTTAATAAATTTAGTTTATTCTTAGATGAAGCAACAGATCTTACGATAAAAAAAATGTTGGGAATTGGTATAAATTATTTTGATAATGTCAATGGTACAGTTGTTTCGACTTTTCTTACTTTAGTAGAATTACCTGCTTGTGATGCAGAATCAATTGCAGACGCAATTAAAAATACTCTGACATTGTACAAACTGCCCTTATCCAATCTAATTGGTATAGCTACAGACAATGCAAGCGTAATGGTAGGCATTAATAATGGTCTATACCAAAAATTGAAACTCGATGTTCCTAATTTGATATTAATCAAATGTGTATGTCATTCATTGCAATTAGCCGTGTCACATGCTTCTGTTGAAACAGTTCCAAGAAATATTGAATTTATGATCGCAGAAACTTATACATGGTTTAGCAAATCACATAGCAGGCAGGAACATTTCAGAAATATATATAAAGCAATTAATGATGGTTGTGAACCAAAAAAGATTGTCAAAAGTTGTAAAACGAGATGGTTATCGATTGAAAAGGCTGTGTTTAGAATAATTAGTCAATATTTAGAACTTAAAACCCATTTTGAGACTGTGAGAATTAGTGAAAATTGCTATACTGCTCAATTATTATATGATTTATATAAAAATGAATTTAATTTAGCATATCTTTTGTTTTTACATCCGATACTCAATGAAGTGCAACAAGTAAATAAATCTTTTGAAGCACATAATGCTGATCCTTTTATGCTCATTTCCACCAATGTAGATTAACTCTAATCTCGGTTTAACTCACGCTTTATCTTTTTCTAATTTTTTAACTAGAAAAAGATAAAGCATAAGTTAAATCGAGATTAGAGTTAATCTACATTGGTGGAAATGGGCTGCTATTGGAGAAAATCCATTTAAGGATCTTTGTGATATAGCTTTATCATTTTTAGTTTTACCATTTTCGAATGCCGAGGTTGAAAGAATTTTTAGCCAGTTAAATCTTATAAAAAATAAAACTCGCAATAAATTAAGTTTAGATATGATTAACTCTATTTTGACAGTACGTTATGGTTTAAAAAGAAATAACAAGTGTTGTCACAATTATTGTCTTGATGATAATACATTAAATATTATAGGCACAAATAAAGCTTATGTACAAAAATATGAAAACTTTGATTTACATCATGTTTTCAAAAATCTTGAATAATTCTTTATTTTTGTTTAAACATATGATATGTATTTAATTAATTTTAAGTTTATAAGAGTGCAATTATTGTGATTTACTGTTTATATTTAAAAATCTGCAATATATGTAATAATTATAAGTTTTGTTATATGCACTAAAAGTATATATCTGGTCAGGCAAATTCTATTTATAGAATAAGTTTTTATTTTATTTTGCCAAATACTTTATTTTATTCTTATATTAAAAACTAAATAATTGGATGATAAAAAATTTTAGTTTGTTTTGAGGATATCTTCATGTCATATCTAATTGTATAAATAAAGACTCTTCTTTATTAAATTAAATTATGTATATTTAATTCCTAAATATAATGTATTTTATATTTGATTTATTATTTAGCTTTTTTATTATAAATTTAGCTTTTTTCTGGGGTTTTTTAATTAGTCATATAGCGGAATTTGAAATTTAGAGTTGGCAACACTGCTTCTATGGCTGTGTGTCAGATGCATCCGTAGTCAAGGTGAGTTTCGCATCTGGTTTCGGATGAGCTAGAAAGTGCAGCTTCGGATGGATCGATGAATCGATGATTTTCTCGGTCGGGGGTCCCGGTATATATTCCGTCGATCTTGAATCTTCGATACGGGAAAGTCGCGGCCTCATGGCCACCTAGTGGCGGCGCCTGAACTAACATTCGGTGGCTCGTCGCGCCGAGCGGCGGCGTATGTGCGGCTGTGTTAACTGTCCGCCACATCTATTCTCCATTTAAAGTACAATGTAAGAAATTTGCCGGTTCTCTTAATATATTAGGTGCGCAACTAAGTTCCCGCTGTTTGTCAATAGATGGCTCCAGCAGTAAGTGTTGGTCGATTTTGACATATCCAAAACGTCACGAGCCAAGCTTAGACATATGGTAAACAAACCGCTTTGACACGTTAGTGATTTTGTTTTGGCGTCATATACTTTTGGTTGTGTGAAAATGTCTGATTTTGTACCAAATAATCGTCATTTGCGGGAAGTGTTGATTTTCTTATTTCATTCGAAGAAAACGGCAGCTGAAGCGCATCAAGAGCTCCAAAAAGTTTACGGAGATGCTGTTCTAAGTGAAACAACGTGCCGTGATTGGTTCCGTCGCTTCAAAGACGGTGATTTCGATGTTGAAAACCGTCCGCGTGAAGGAAGACCAAAAACCTTCGAAGACACTGAATTGGAGGCATTGCTCGATGAGGATCCATGCCAAACGCAAGAACAGCTTGCTTCAGCATTAGGAGTTACCCGCCAAGCCATTTCCAAGCGATTGCATGCGTTGGAAATGATTCAAAAGCAAGGAACTTGGGTTCCTTATGATTTGAAGCCACGTTGAGCGTCGTTTTTTTGCCTGTGAACAACTGCTCCAGCGGCAAAAAAGGAAGGGTTTTCTTTATCGCATCGTGACGGGTGATGAAAAATGGATTCATTACAGCAACCCAAAGAAAAGAAAGTCATGGGGACTGCCCGGTCATGCTTCTACGTCGTCGGCTCGGCCGAATATTCACGCTGCAAAGATTATGCTGTGTATTTGGTGGGACCAGGTCGGTGTTATTTATTATGAGCTGTTGAAACCGAACGAAACCATCACTGGGGAACGGTATCGAATTCAATTGATGCGTTTGAGCCGAGCATTGAAGGAAAAACGGCCACAATACGAGCAGAGGCACGAAAAAGTGATTCTATTGCATGACAACGCTCGGCCTCATGTTGCCAAACCCGTTAAAACCTACGTGGAAACGCTCAAATGGGAAGTCCTACCCCACCCGCCATATTCCCCAGATATTGCGCCGTCCGATTATTACTTGTTCCGTTCGATGGCACATGGTCTGGCTGATCAGCAGTTCCGCTCATATGAAGACATCAAAAAATGGCTTGATTCGTGGATAGCCTCAAAAGACGAACACTTTTACCGTAACGGTATTCGAGCTCTGCCAGAAAGATGGGAAAAAGTTGTAGCTAGCGATGGGCAATACTTTGAATGATTCATTTGTAACCATTTTTTTACAATAAAGTTGTATTTTCATAAAAAAAAACAGCGAGAACTTAGTTGCGCACCTAATACGATAGGTAAACATATATTTAAAAAAAATTCTAATATATGTGTAAATGACTTGAGATAGTAATTTATACGGAATCATAATTTTTGGTATCTTTAAATTTGACGATCGAAAATGTCTTATCTTGCGAATCGTAATTCAACATTATTTTTATGCAAAATATAGAAATACATATCGGTCTCTTCTTACATACTATAGGCTGTTATATTAAAGTATAGTTTCTCTCTAATTTATGCTTAAATGGCTTCAGATAATGATTTGTGATAATATGTTGTTTCCCCCTAGTTTGACACATTGCCTATCGAAAAGTCTTAGCCTACGAATCGTTAACTATTTTTGTTTTAAAGTAAAATGTAAGAAATTTTCTCTTAATGGCCGAGTTCAGCCTTAATTTTGACTGAATCTAAGAGCATGGACCAATTAGATTCACGAATTTTCCAAAAGTTGCACCGCTACTTTTTTTGCTGCCAATGAACACAGTCCAATGTCGATCCTCTTAACCCTTTCAGGGGCACATTATTCTTCTAAACCGTTTATTTTGATATCAGTTATTAAGTATCAAATTCAGCGTGTCCACTTTATACTTGTGTTCAGTAAACTATATATATATTGATTAAGGTCGGAAAAGCATAATGTTGTGTACACGGCATAACGTTGCGACGATAGCGCGCTCTTACTTTTACTTTTAAAAACTTCTGGCGCTTTTCTGTTACTCTTTTACTTTGTGCAATCTTTGCTGTATCGTTCAGTTTCGTTCTTGTCAAGAGTCTTAATAATAAACCAATTTTGGTACTATGAAATGAGATAATTGTCATTGAGATATCCTCTCTTGTTGCTGGATTCTCTTGGAATCGTCCAAGGAAGAATAATCTTATCATCAGTCATTCTTATGTATCTATATAGTTTTCGAGGTCGCTGATTACGAATCTGAACTCGAAATTTGAAAATTAAAAATGGCGGACAAAATTTTGCAGAATTGTTTGAGCCGTATGAAATTCATTACTCGGGGGTTTTCGAGGTCGCCGATTACGAATCTGAACTCGAAATTTGAAAATTCAAAATGGCGGATCCAACAAGGGGAACAAAATTTTTCAGAATTATAAAAACCGTAGAAAATTCCTTACTCGGGGGTTGTTGTGGTCGTTTATTGCAAATTCGAATTCAGAATTATCACAATTTGAAAGAAATGAGGTTTCAATATGATGAATACGAAAATGTAAAAATGTATCCTCATCTCTTCCTCACTCTTACTCTTTCTCTCTCTCTCTCTCTCTCTCTCTGTTCTCTTTCTTAGCATGACCCAGAACTAACGACGTGGACGTGAAGAGAAAATAGTTCCATTTTTTTCTGTTTTATTATTTTTTTTTATTTTTCTGTTTTATTTTTTTTCTGTTTTATTATTTTTTTTATTTTTCTGTTTTATTATTTTTTTTGTATTTTCTGTTTTATTACTTTTTTTCTGGTTTATTATTTTTTTTTTTTTTTTTTTTTTAATTTTTACAGTTTTACTATCCTTTTGTATTTTAAATGTTCTATTATTTGTTTGCTTAGTTATCTATTACTTATTCGTATATAATCGTATAATAATCAAAGATAATTGTAGTTTTTTATAAATTGCAAACATTACATTATAATCTTACTTCTTTGCAACATTAGTATGAAATTTCTCAAAACAATTATTTTCTTTCTTTATGCAAAGCGGAACGTTACAAGTCTTACAGTAAAATTTTGTTATTGTTGAATGCTTTTTAGTAGAACAATAACTACATCTTTTTCTTGTATCGAATATTGCTGGAAAATGAGAGATAATCCAAAGATTATTTAACTGAATATAGTATATTTTTATATTAAAACAATAGATATATAATTACATAATTTTTTGCCACAGAGTATGTACAAAAAGTGGATTTTTAACAAAGTTCAGAATTTTTTTCTCGAATTTGAACCTGCGAAAAATTCTGAACAAATTACATATGATTCAGGACGGATTATTCATTAGGAGTGAATTTTTTCAACAACCAGATCCATCACATATTAGCACAGCCGAATTAATAGTGGAAAAACGGCTATTTTTCAACATATATTGTTTAACAACTACCACAAATAAATAAATAAATATTGTTTTAGTCTCGGAATACATTCACTGTACCCTTACGAACCATAAAATATCATATACATGCCCACTTGTGACTAAAAACATCAAAATAATTTAAAAAAACAAATTTATTTTAGGTGTAACACGGGTGTTACACCGCCCCTGAAAGGGTTAATGTATGATACCTCGATATATATTGTAAAAGTTTTTTTAATATGCGCGGCAATGACTAGAGATAGCGATTTTCAAATTCATATTCTTTTAATAGTTCCAAAAATTGTCGACTGAAAGTGTCTCATGTGAATCACAAGCCCACATTATTTTTATGCAAAACGCGAAAGTATATGCCAGTCCTCTTACAAAAAATACGCCAAAAATAGGCTGATGTACATTAAATTTTAGCTCAAATGAAAGGGGACTAGTTGACATCAAACTGGCATATGATTGGTGAGCTGCGAGCCGATTTGGTTTTGTCAGACTTTAAACCACAGTGATTCACCAACTTTTTGAAATCTAGATTCGATTTCCATTTTAGGAGATTAATAAATATCATCTCAACTTGTGAGATGAAGAAATTAATGATCGAAAATGATCGTTCGTTACAGTTACATCTCACCAATGACTTAAAAATTTGGTTTCCTCACTAGAGGCGCTGCCTGAGAAAGCGTCTCTCTTAGGCCGGTATTCATAGTCGGGTCTTAAATTTAAGATCGTCTTAAGTTTATCTTTATATGCTGTACGAATTAGTTCATTGGCTACGGAGTATCTGAAGATAAACTTAAGACGGTCTTAATTATAAGACCCGACTATGAATACCGGCCTTAGTGTACTTATTATTGCGATAAATATTATCACATGCCTCGGTGGTCGAATTGGTATGACACCCGCACGGATACATAAAGACGATAAAATCACCAGAACTATTACTAAAATTTATCAGGAACTATAAAACTCGAGTGCATGCGACGAGAACTCTTTTTTATTTTTGATCTGCTGAAGAATGATCTGCTACGGGAAGTTAGCAGATCATTTTTTTGATCGACTGTTTTTTGGATAAAATCATGAGAACTATTACTAAAATCAGGAACTATATCAGGAACTATAGAACTCGAGTGCATGCGATGAAAACTCTTTTTTATTTTTGATCTGCTAGAAAATGATATGCCAACTTCAAAATCATAAACTGATGCTCGTAAAGCGATGGCATTTTATATTTCCTCCAAATACTGCGACCTAAAATCTGCATCTAAAAACAAATTGTATTATTATTGTTAGTAAAAGCATTAAAATAAAATAAAATTTAAAAGTTTATGCAGAGAAGAATTCGAATTACAAAGAAAAATGATTACACTAATTAAAATAAGAAATTTCTTTAATAAAACAAAAGGCAAAAAAATTTCATGCCCAAGTATTAATATAAAAGATAACGTAAAAAACAAGTGATATATTATATAAATATATACTTACTAGACTGTAGTCTTGAGTGAATTTCCTGTGTGTCAGTTACAGCATATTCTGCATTATCGACAATATAATTAAGACTATACATTTCAGTTCCAGGGTTCTCAGAATCCATTTTCTCTAATTGATGCTTTGCAAGATACTGTAACCTAAAGAAATCGACAGGTAATTAATAAGACGAGGTTATTACTTTTGGGATCATTATTGCAAAATACTCACTTTCCAGTCTATGAAGAAAGTAACAAGGAAGAAGCTTCGAAGAAATAAATCTGAAATTTTTATTAAAAATTGCAAGACAATTGCTAACAGTAAATAAACTATGTCCATTCTTATCAATGTCTATAGATTTAAACTTGATTTAACTAACTCTTTATCTTTCTTTAATTCTGAGAATTAGAAAAAGATAAAAAGTTGAATCGAGATTAGAAACTTAATCTGCATTAGTAGAAATGGACATTAGTAAATCAAAACAATTTGTATAATGCTAATTATTATGTTTAATTAATTGTACTTGATTTTATAATACTATACGTATACTATAATATGATGATATAACTAGCGAGAAATGCAGGTAAGAAGAATTATCATACATTTGATGACGTCTCTGCTTTCTTTGACACAAATGTGAAATCTGTTAAAATCAATATTGTCAAAGAAATTGATAATGACAAGCTTTCAAGTGAATTCATAAATTTAATCTATTGCAAATAAATCTAATCTATTATATAAATTCTATTATATAAAAATCTAATCTATTTAAAACATTACCAGTCTTACCATCTATTGCACATTTAACACGATTAATTGTGGCTAACACGAGTGACATATACGTGATACTGAAAATAAGGTTAGAAAAGTGACATTGGGAAATTTCGCGTTCGTGTAACGTCCGTTCAGCAGACTCGGTTTTGATCACTAAGCACTCACGGATCACTCGGATCAATCGCTCTCTATCAGTTGAGTCTGCTGAACGCGACCATTGGTAACATTGCTACAAATAGACAGAGGTTATTACATCTGATAAGAAGAGTGGGGATGAAATAAATCCGTTCGTGTAAACGGATACCATTTTTAAGGAGTTATAACTACGGTTGTTATTAAACCGAATTATCGTTGCTGTGTAAACGTAGTCTATAACACAATAGTAAAATAGGAAAAAAGACAGAGACAGAATATGACTACGTCGCGCTGCTTTATTGTGTGTTTAGCAGAGTTCAAAATCACTTGTAATGTACACAGAGAATAAACATGTATTGGGTATTAGGTCAGTGCAAAAAATCTATAAATGACTCAAATGACATCAACTTTTATATTATACTTTTGACATCAACTTTTATATTAGGGGGACCAGAAAGTAATGTCGTTTTCTTACATTAAATTCAAACAAATAAATTTTTAACAAATTTTTATTTTTAATCAATGATGTAATCACCTCTGTTATCAACAACCTTTTACCACCTAGTGAGCAAATTTTTAATACCGGATCGATAAAAATCAATTTTATTGATTTGGTTTTTGAGCAAAATATCTGGAGATAGCATTTTGGATCTCATCCAAATTTTCAAATTTTTTATTACTTAGAAAGTGTTGTAGCGATCGGAATAAATGAAAATCCGATGGTGCAACATCGGGCGAGTATGGTGGGTGAGGCAGTACCTCCCACCCCAATTCATTAATTTTTTGCAGGGTTTATCTTACAATGTCGGATATGTGCCTATTCTGGTGACTGGCTATTTCACTCCAAATTACAAAAAAAATTTAAGATTTAATTATTTACAAATAAACAAGTCACTCTAACTTTAAAATGTCTTTGGCACGATTTTGAAGTACATAATGAGCTGACAAATGACATGCGCAGAAACGACACTACTTTCCGGTCCCCCTAATATTATACTTTCGCGATTACCACAAACGACTTATCTGATTTCCTAGTTTTCAAATTTTATTTTGTCTTTTATGAATCCCATAATTGGGATTTCATAATGGAGGATTCATCTGCCCATTTTTCCGATCTTTTTGTGCGGGGTCCTTTCTTAACGATGAAACACACTCGAATTGTATACGCATTAGCCTTTAATCAATATTAAATATGCGATTAATTTAAAAAGAAAGTACGTTGAGAATCGCGATGCGATTGCTCGTTGGAATAAGACGTCATGAGCAAAGAGTTGGAGTCGGATTTTTGATGATCTAGATCTGGGTAGCACCAGGAAGCCGGGATCGAAGACAAAATTACCAGTGCCGGTGGAAGGAGGCCTCGTTCGCTCGCTTCGAGAGGTCAGAGGGCGATAGCGGTACCTTCCTTTCTGCGCGGAGGTAGACTTCTCTCGTCCTACCGCCTATCTCCTTGCACGAATGGTGTAGGTACTCTCCACGCTCCAGTACAGACGTTTCCCCGTTGTGCGCGAATGTATTCGTGCAACGAATACCTGAGTGCAACCGACGTTGCTCGATGACTACGTGGCGGACCAACTAGGTCTTGTGATGATGAAACGAGACGGCCCGTCGTGATGGAAAGGAGAGAGAAAGAGAGAGAACGAGGGAGGGAGAGAGAGAGATAATCAGTCTATTAAAAGATATTTCTCCTGCGGCGCTAGACGAAATTTGTCAAACAACCGGTGGAGCCTAATTTGTTTTTGTGCGTGTTTTGATCACGCTGAAGCCATAAGTGGCTTGTTAGAGTGTTTCGCAGGACGATGAGTTGATAGTTATCCTGTATCAGGGCTAGCAACCGCGATTGATTGTGTAAAAGGTTAAAGATTGACGTTTAACTCCTCGACCGACTTAGTTCGCGATATGTTATGCTAACGCTACAATATACAACATCGTATAAATAAGTGATTAAGTTAAACATTAGAAAATATAATATGCTCGTTATAATAACAAACTAGAGGATAAATAGGTCAAATATGTAAAGAACGAGCTAGTAATTAGATGACATTAAAATTATAAATTAAATATAACGGATTTATTATAAATAAAAACAAAAGAACGTTTTGACTTCACGGAGTCTTCAGCATGCAAAAGAATATTTAACAAAACTATACATTAAGGTAAATATAATCTATATCTATAAAAGATGTCCTGACTGACTGACTGACTAACTCATCAACTGCACTTATCAACTTAAAATTTTGAGGATATATTTCTTCCATTGAGGGTATATTTCTCCACGTAGGCGCTCACTAAGGGAGGATTTTCCGAAATTTTACTAAAGGGGGTGAAAAGGAATAAAATGGGTTTTTACGTATGGGTTTTTAATATCTCTAAAGCAGAACTTTCTCTAAATTATCGACTCAATTCTTGCATACAAAGGTTACTCACGAAAATATCTAAAAACTATTTTTTGCACATTACCCTAATCAACCCCTAATGGGGTGAAAAGGGATAAAAAATGGATTTATGCGTTTTTATTAGTATCTCCAACACTACATCAAGATATCAACATAGTGATATCAACATAGGGAATTTGCATCGAAAAAAACCAATTTTTTTATATACATCAGAGAGAATATTAAAAAATAATTAGGTCGTATCAGATCCCTTTATTTAATAATAAATTTATAAATACTGTTATAATTTTATAAAAAAACTAAGTTGATATCTCATTTAATTTCACAGAAAACTTCAACTTTTAAATATTTGTTTTGGTGTGCCAAATTTAATTATGGTTTTTATTGAAATAAATTAATTTTTTAAATATAATAGTTTACAAAGATTATAAAACATAGTAAGCTAAGATAACAATTTTGAATAGTTACAAAGATCAAATAATAAAGGACGAATGTTTGTTTATTTGTTACCGTTAATCTAAAAAATTATTGAACCGATTTACATATAATAATTACACACATATAGTTTTTACATAACAAACATCGATAAATTTTGGAGTTCTAGGCAATCTTAGCGCAGGTGAAGCCACGACGGGGAATGCTAGTAACTATATATAACTTTAACGACAGAATTTAATGACATGTGACATACGCGATTAAAAGACAAGGTTTGCTTCGCTTCTCACGCTCCGATTTGTAAAATTATTATGCCACAGTACAATAACGTGCGATCGTATTTTTTTCGCTGTTATAAACCATAGCTCTTATGAAATTGAAAATAAAATCTTAGAAAGATAGCATCATGAATAAGCTAGAATGATTTCTATATTTTTGCAAAAGAATAAACATATCCAATCATCTAATTTGCGATAAATGGCTTGACACAAATTAGCACTATATTATTCGTCACTTGACACTGTGATTAACTATCATATAGTTAAATTTACCGTTATGATACCAAGGATAATATGCCATTGTATGTTAATTATCAAAAAAGACACGAAAAGTATTCTCTGTCTCGTTAGGTAAACTCATTCATGTAGGTAAAAAAAAAGAAGACAACGACGGAATAATATTCTTTACCCAAGATACTGCTTTTAAATTCTCTCGCTCTTGTGTCACAAATTAAGAGAATTAATGACCAACGCCATGACTCGTGACGACAACGACTCCTAGCAATACCGGCGGTAATTGCATTAGACTCGACATTTATTTTACGACGGTTTTACATGTCGGTTAGCCGTCCTTAACAATCATTTTCGTTGGAAGTGACAAAGAGACTTACCGCCAAAATGAACAGGCATGTTTAAATCTCAAGGCCATTTCGTTCACTTTACGTAGCATTCACGTTCTGCACCTTTACCTGGGAACGAAAAACATGTTTTGATCATGAGCTTTTACTCATCAAACGTTATACGTATAATATTCGATTCTGGCAACCTCACGGATTTCATAATCTTTTTATGACAACGTGTTACAATAATGCCGAAAAGCATGTGGAATGATGAAATGATACGTGGTAGCAAATGATGTGCAAGCAAATAAAAATTATAAATAATTATAAATAAATTACTATAGTTAACAATGTGTAGTAATAAAATTTTTTTTCTGTATCTCTTTAGAGTACTTTTAGATTTAATTGAACTTCTCCCTAAAAAAGTAATATTAAAAATTGTTAATATAGAATTTTGTTCTACTGTGGGAACCAACGATCATGTTCATTGAACCGTACATCAGATCTCAAAGATTGTTAACATTGTTGTCCAACGGTGACGGAAATTGAGCTCGTGCCGTGAAACCGAGAGAAATCGCGGGCATTTCTCGATTTCCAGAAAATCGAGCTCGGCTCGTCTCGGCACGTCAATCGAGAAGGTCTCGCCTTAGAACGAGAAATCGCAATGACCGCGGTGTAGACAAAGTGGGAGTGCGCACAAAGGTGGATCCGGCGCAAGCAAGGGCATGCGCGAATCCGCGTCTAATCACGAGTTTAACGCTTTTTATCACGACTCTTCGGATTTCTTTCGCGCCGGGACCGTTTTCCCACAGTCACTGCGATACTATCGCGTACAGTCAGAGCATGAAATCGACACTGTTCAATTCATTCCTCCTCACTTCTCTCTTTCTCTCTCCGCCTATCTCGGTTCAACGTCGGCGGTAGCGATCGATCGCGTTATTAGACGATTTCGTGCGAAAACACCAAAACCATCTCGCGTCAATAGATTTGACGCCGACTGATAATCGACGATCATTTCTTACGCCACGAGCCCTCTCGATCGATGTAACAAAACGAAGATCGATCGTTCATTAAATACATACCGGCTTCCAATCGAACTGTTGTATACTTAGTAATTATTATTGTCGTTCATATTATGGTGCGCGGTAACCATTCGTTACAGTCCGCGGCATATACGATTAAAACACAAATTAGTTGTTTCCGTTAAGGGATAACTTGATCGTACCGCGATCATTTTTTAAGTTGATGGGTTTATTGCAAGTGTTCGATCAGTGGTGAATTGACGACGTTTACCAGAATTTTTTGCCGCCACGCCACGTATCAATTAATTAAAGGCGCAGTAACGGGATAATCGTTGTCTGACATTATTACTTGCGTTAAAAATCGATCTGTAAAACATGTACTTCGACATGGAACATGTTTCAATCGTATTACACATTATTACAGTAATATGTTTTATCCGCGTTTCCGTTACTAATGGTGACGATTACTCTACCTATATTTGTCAGTTTGTGCGAGTGCTTCAATTGATTTTGCATTAATTAATTTTTGTTAATTATATTCTTCGAATTTATAAGATCCAGATGAAGATTTGTATAATTAAAATTTCATTTCAGTTCTCAGGATAAACTGGACATGAAATAAAATTAAAATAAAAATAAAATGAAAATCAGTCAATCGTATACGATGTACCTGTTTGAAGAATATCTCGTAAACTATTGATTTTTCGACAATTCTACTTAATGTTTTTAATGCAGAATAAGTAGGAGAAACGTGTTATGTCAAAAAATCATATAATTCTATTTAAAAAATAAAGTTGACCTTAATATCTCCGAAGCGCCTCCACTTGGACAAAAATTATTTTCGTTATACGATAGCTCCCTTCGTACCATAAAATTTTAATTAAAAATTTTAAAGGATTTAAAGAATTTTTTCTATGGATACTACGTAATTCTCGTATTCAAGGTATTTCTTTTCGCGAGGAGAAATTTTTTTTTCTTGTAGTTACAAAGCAAATTATATAATTTTTACTCGGAAAGAGAACGTAGATGTGTAGAAAGTAAAGAATTTTTCTCAAAAATCACTTGTGTAATTAAGATAACCATCCTTTCTGCGGTACAAAAGTAAAAATCCATGATTATCCGTTTTTACGTATATAATATTGAATGCATTGTACAGGTAGATACATTAGGCTCGTTTTTAATGTATTGCGTCCGATTACATGACGTTGTCGGACGGCTTGTATAATATATAAAACGGGCGCACAACCGTGATGTTATCGCGAGGTTGAAGAAGATTCCGCGTAATCTATCCAATTATCATTTGATCAAAGTCGTATCCCTGGATGCTGGGCCCCTAGTTTGCCACCGGATCTCGAAGGTATCCTCATCCAGAGATAACTGGTGGTTGGTCGGCGCCGCTAGTCATGGCGCTATCGCAAACTTATTGCAGTGTTATTAAGCGCAATATAATAGTAATTTAAACATTTCAATGTTACAGCAGCATTGGTTGCTTCCCATCGCCGTATGTCAATTATTAAAAAAAAAAAATCTGTATACTGTTTACATCAAATGAGACTACTTGTTATTGATAAACATACTGTTTATCATTAATAATATACAATACATATGTACTGTATATTATATTGTTGTTGTTTTATTGTTACATTGTTTCTATTTTAAGAAAACAATTTTGCATTATGTAAAAACAATTGCTTTCAATGTCTATGAGTCTCAATGAGAATGATTTATATATATTAGCAACGAATTTCCTGTCAATTAAAAATTTATATTATTTTCTCAAAAATTAATTTTTTTCAGTTTTTTTTCATCTCCGAGGAGATGAAGTCACATGACAGTACTTTTGATTTTTTCGTCTCAACACGCATATCCAACTCGATTATTCAATTTTATCGAATAAAATTCTATCTTCCGTTTCTTCCAACTGCTTCCGCCACCGATCACGACAGGATCACGGAGGATTGATGCTGGCGGCGTGAGTTCGCCAATAGAGCAGCTAAGGTTTTCCATAGTGTACGGCAACGTCCACGGTCCAGACCGTAGGGTGGGGTCATCGAAGGTTGCGCAACTCGCGGCTATTGCGCGGCGTTGCCTTCCACACGATTGCCACTTTAAGTGCGCCATAATGGCAGCGAGGCTTGCTAAGAAGAACGCGATCTTAAGAAACAGCTCACGGAGCTGCCTTACCGGCAAGGCCCTTCGTCGTCTCGGTTCTACACGCTCGTTCTTTCTCTCTCCATCTTCTTTTCTCGCCGAGAAAGTATAGCCCGCCGGCTCTCTGCCACCGATCTCACTCTCTCTTGCGCGCGTTCTCCGTCTTCCTCTTCATCGCTCTCGCTTATGTCCGCTCAGAGCCCCGCGGATGCGGATCGCCGTTGGGCCTTTCACTGAGGCCTACAGGCTACGGGTCGCGACCTCAACGTGGTCCACCACTCCCTCTTCGCCTTCCTCCAGCTCCTTCTTGTGTCTTCCTCCTTCCTCTCTTCCACGCTCACCTCCTCTCTTTTTCTTCAAACATTTTTACCTTCCTCTCTACTGCCTCTTCCTCACCAACCTCTTCCTTTCGCCTTTGTGCTTTAGCTTAACTCGGCTCCCTTTGCCTACACCTCGCTCTTCTCCATCCTCTTCTTTACCATCATCTACCGCTTGTTCTTCTTCTTTTCTTCGCTCTTCCTACTACTCCCGTCGAGATCCTCGTTTATTCCACGTTATTCTTGTTACGTTTAGACAGCGAAAATCAACGCGTCGTATGTACCGTGACTTTTTCAGTTCGGACGTGAGAGACGTGAACGTCCTCGGCATGTTCAACTCCGAGAAAGCTGCACATATTAGTGCGTTTGTTCGTTATTAACGGTTACTCGCGCAATAATCAACATAAATCTCACGAGCAGCACGTGATGATCTTGACGAAGTAAATTTGTGCGAGCAGCATGAACAGCTTTTTACATCGTCGTTACAGAACACGTCGAACGGATCTTCTGAATCTCTTCTCCGTACTGTTGATGATCCGCTTGGCCTGATTCCGCATATTCATAGCCTGTTCATGATCATGACCCGCGCGATCGGAAGAACTTAATCATCACGGTAAAACGTGTCCGAGACGTGTGTGTGAGAGACTAGTTCGCCTCAGTGATGAAATCGTCTACTCGAGAAATGCTTAATTTCATTCGTGATTAATTTCGTCTTGCGTGGTCCATTTTCATTTATTTGACGAAGTCAAGTCGAGAGCACAGCATGCTAAAAAGCATCTCGCATAATTTAATCACTGGTAAAAAATAATTTAAACTCAAAAGTTGAAACTATTTCTGAATTATTCTGTTATATTATTCATTTTTCACGAATTATCTTGAAATCATATATAAGAGCCAGTGTTCTTCACAAGTTACATCGGCGAATTTGAAGAGTAATTTTCAATTTATAGAAAATTCGTTACTGATTAATCATTTTTTTAAACATGATAAAAAGTCATATTTTGTAGAAGTAATGTATCATAATATCGCTCTATATGTTATTAAGGTTTCTGTTGACTTGATTGCCAAGTGACAGTAGCGATTCAATTCAAAACGTAGAAATAAGACTCTCATTCCATACATCAATACAAAATGTATGTATGTATGTGTTTTGACGTCAAAAGCTAAGTTATTCTTGCAATGCTATTTTTCACTTTTCAGTGTAATGTTTGTATATTTATGTATAATAATGTTTGTATATTTCAAACAATCGTCGTGATGTAAAATATACCGAAAACTCTCATTTTGTTATAATTTAATGTGTAAAAGCAAATATTTATTTTAATTTGGCAGCTGTCAAACAGCTTGTTCTCGGTCTTGATCAGGCATAATTCAATTTTACACATACGGATTTATTTGTCAATTACTTAAACAAAAGGGGAGGTCTCGGCTTATCTTACAGTCTGTTAGATTAAAAATGTTGTTTTATTAAACACAATTTGGTTTTCATGTACGTCGCAAGAATTTCCATTTCAATATATTTTCTCACTTCTGACGTCTTCAATCCAAAATGACTGCAGTGAAGGAACAGAAGTCTTTTAATCTCTAATCTATTAACAGAGAGCATCGTTTGATGAATACAGTACGTTGATGAACATGTGCAAAAAGCAGCAATATATTTTCACCGCTCGTTATTGCGATTATCAACGGTTATCACAGAGACTGTAGTATATACCTTTTGCATTATTATCGAGTGAAAGCTTGGACTCACGCGACAGCTTGATTACAAACTGGTCCAATTAGGCAGCAAGTTAAACTCGTACTGATATAATAATGTTATTGATTTAAATTCGTAACGAGAATACGTGATGAAGGAAATAAGAGGGAAGGACTTTCTCCCGTCCGCGAGATTCCTCTCGGTAATTTGCAAATTACGGATTACATGAAGCACCGCACAAACCGCGTGTCCAGCGAAAAGTTCAAGTACCGGCTTGTATACTCGGGATGTAGTCTAAATAACGGCGTAATGGATAAGAGAGGCATTCCTGCTCGCCCAGCAGGTATTTGTGTGCGCGAGGTTTGCACCTTGCGGTTGTTGCACAGCTCTACGATAGTCCGTATCCCTTACGACCGCTTTCATTCTCCTTTAAAGTGTTTTAGAGCTTCTCGAAGTGGGTGCTCGATCGTTTTCTTCGAGGCAAACTGCGTCTCGTGGATCCTTGAACGAGCGAGTTGCAACAGCAACGACGTCGTTAATTCAGCTCTCTTTCTCTCTCTCTTCCTCTCTTTCCCCCCTCTCTCTTTTAGATACACCTCGCATGTCCCATATGGATGCATCCGTTACAATTTCTAATAACGATTTTCGATCCACGTACGTGATTTAATAACCAAGAGTGAGCGAACGAACATTGTACATCGCATTTTGTGTATTTAACGATTGACCCAAAGACGAATAAAAAACATATCTCGGTATTCATACGTAATTGCAATTCGCTTGATTTCCTGTTTTTGCTGCGAGAAGAATATTATCGTGGTGGATGCACTACGACGGAGATATAACTAAAATACGATTAACTCGTGCGCGCTCTTCGATGAGAGTTATCATTAAAACTGCAACCTATGAACATTTTAATTACGTCTACTGCCTTTTGCTTTTACTTCGATTAGTCGACGAGCCATTGCGACACGTAATTACATAATTGTAATTACTTTTCTGAGAATAATGAAAGTATTAGGGGCGATCTCCTCTTAACGATTGTCGATTTCTGTGTATCAAGATCTTCTATATTTCATCACGTTCATTGTTAGCGTCGTTATTGTGATGTCATCAAACTAAACAATTACCTATCATTACTATTTTTCCACGAGTCCGAAAGACGAGAAATAATAATGACTAGTAAGTTTGGCAATATTATTCATATACCACAAGCCAACAAAATTTGATAAAAAATTAAGAGCGTTTATGTTCTGATAATTAATCGAAGTTATATTGTTGTTAAAAACTTAATAATCTTACGATGTATGTACTTCGAAATATTATTTGATCGCGTATACTTTTAAACATAGAATTACTATGTTGTATAAATATTATCTCACAGAAATGATTGCAAAAAAGTAAACAAGAAATTAAAAAGAGTAGTAACGAGTAGTAACTGGTAACTCATGGTCAAGATTGTATTAATTGTCTATTGTTTAGTATACATCGCCAAAATAAGACTTTTTTAGGAAATTTATTCTGAAAATAAATAATTTATTTTACGAGAATTAATGTATGGGTGAGAGAAAACATCGAAACATCTCCCTGAGAGAAAGAAAGAAAATGAGACTCGCGATGGATGAACCGTGATTTAAATGGCTAATTGCGCTCGCGATTAGATACGTAATTATCACAATTTTTTTTTAAATATATTGTGGCTATCCTCAGAAACACCTAGAGGATGCCCTTTTGAAGTGACTGATTTATAAATTCTGGAAGGCATCAGAAGTAGTATCGCGGACAGAGCACTGACGGTGGTATCGCTTCAGATTTAGGAAATTTATTACGTCGTCTCGCGAGTAAACTCGGGAAGGAAAAAGGCACGAAGCGAACAATGATGAAAAGAGGCTGATCGCGAGAGGAAGAAAACGAGCGAGTAGTCCGTGGTGTACGTATATGTAACGTTGACCCAAACGCGTGACAAATTCATCGTGTCACGCCACCTCACGCGTTTTGAAGAGCGCGGACCACCTCGTATAAAGTGAAATAACGCGATGCAATCATCGTAGAGACCGTCGTTGGCACTGTTGAAATGCGAGGCGATAAATTAAAACTAGGAGAAACGCGGGGCTATTAGCGTACCATTAGCGGCTCTGACCATGCGTGACCCCTTCGCAGGACTCCGGTTTCAAAACGACTCTCTGCGCGTTGCGTCGCCCTTTCAAATAATCCTTGTCCCATGTATATTCGAATCGTCGATTATAGAATGATTATACTTCGTCTCGTAACTCGGATCTTCGAAATTGGTTTTTGTAGTATGACACATTTCTGTTATATTTCATTATACACTGTAATTTAATTTGAACAAAAATATACTGAAAATCTTTTTACATTTATTTTACATTTGCATCATTATACAATCATATTATTAACACGTTGACTGCCGACTACGAGATAACTCGTAGATTGCGTTCTTTTCTAGGACGCCAACTACGAGTTATCTCGTCCTTGTTTACTTGCCATTTTTCGACCTTTTTTTTTAAAAAAAAACACATTTTTTATGCTTTTTGATGATAACTATGCACTAGAATTAGAGTTTTTAATAATATGATGTGATTAAATCAAATTGTCATTTTAGGCCAGATTTCTGAAAATTGCCGTGGCAGTCAACGTGTTAATAATAGGAAGAATCTACTTTCTTCAATTCTTTCAATATTTTCTAAGGATTTGTCATAATATAAATTCTTTGATTCGCGATACATTGTGCGAAACCGGAAGTTTTCGTAGAATCCCAAAACCGGGCGGTACTAGCTGAAT
Source organism: Crematogaster levior (assembly GCA_901521435.1). Taxonomy (NCBI): domain Eukaryota; kingdom Metazoa; phylum Arthropoda; class Insecta; order Hymenoptera; family Formicidae; genus Crematogaster; species Crematogaster levior. Next base: position 90,643 of record CABEGB010001101.1, read on the forward strand.
TTGATGCGATTATAATTTCGAAATGCGCTGTTTAGTAACATTTGGAATTTCTTTCTGCGAATCTCTTACGGGAAATATAATACTTTCGTTTACTTCTTGGTGATGCTGTCGTCTTTCCTACACTTCTTTATTCATGTAGTCGAAATTTAGTCAATGAACAGTTTCTTAAGATGTTTGGCCACAAAATTCAAGAATATATTTAGAGATCCATACCGTTCCGATGACATTGAAGGGAAATCCGATTTGGTGTTGATATCGTTGTTACACCGGATATTTATATAAGAATCCGCACGAGCCACAGACTCACGTTGATACGGTGGACATCGGAGGCTGCCCAGGACCGTACAGAATCGATACATCACGATGTCCCAGCGGGGTGTCGAGATACCATCTTAGTTAGTGTCTTCGAATAGACGTGTACCTCGCTCGAACGAGTCAGTCTCGTCATTATATTCCTATCTACCTATCTATATCGGGACCTGATATTCACGAATACGATCTGTCTGTATTTCGAATGTTCGATGTCAGCCGGTAAAACGAGACTTCGCGAGACTTTCAGTAGCTTTTTACAACATTGTTAACATTAATATGCATCTTCTTTCATAGTTCAGAATACGTACCATATCGCACGAGGAAGACGTACGTGGAAAAAAACATGTTTATTATTTATTAATATTTACATATTTATTAACAATCGTGTATTTATTATTTATCACAGCTGTATATTTTATAACATATATAAGGAAACTACGGTAGCATCTCGCGCCAAGTGTACGCTCCGTGTATCTTTACGCGAGCCAACGAGTTGAGAGATTTCCCCTCGATCGAATCTTAACTACGAATTAAGTTCAGAGAGTAGGCTCAATGGATAAATTGAACTTGAATTATGTAACAAAAGTATTTTCATTTTTCATTTACGTGTCCTAGCACGAGGAGATGCAATTGGCGATGCAAAGTCCGAATCATCGTTGTCGTTGATTTTATTAATGTACGAGATAGGAATGTAGAAATGTACTCTCTAAAAGTAAATCAGTGTATTACTGGAAAATAGTAAATAGTTACTAATGATAGCAGTTATAAGTATCGCATTGTTAATACGAGTTATAGAAAATTAAAGATTGAAAAAATGAGCAGATACCCATATAGCACCGAAAGATTACAAAAACATTGCAGAAACCTTACATTGGAATATTGTAATATTGCATAGACGCACAGTGGGGCAGAACAAGACATTTTCGTTCAAAATAACATTTAGCCAAAACTACACAACCGATTTAAATGATTTTTTTTTTTAAATTAAAGTTTATAAAATTCTTAAAAAATCTGTCATGGCGATTTTTGAAAAAATTTTTTCCTTTTTTTTATTAACGTATGAGAAAACGATAATGTTCGTGTTTTAAAGATTGCGATATACATATAAAATTCGAACAATCACTCGTAAATGCGTATAATTAATATCAATATAGTTTACACATTATTAGACATATAAATTAAGTATGTAATACGTAAAAGAATAGATTATTGTTATAACCGTTATACGTGTAATTACCAATTTAGCAATTACCGATATTATTTTGGGATCTTTGGGACATATTCATTTTTGATTCATGTGTATAAATATATGTTACGTGTAGAACACATTACTCCGCGATTAACAAGTCTTGGGCTTCTGAATCGATAATGCTGTCCTTAGTTTTCCAATTTTTATTTTGTCTAATACTGCCTATATATGGGTCAGAAGAAATTAATAATTTGTGTATTAAATCAGTATTAGTAGCACATCGATTACACTTTCGGGTATTATATTCCCGAAAACGTTTGAAATCTTTGTTCCTCGCTTCTTGAGCTTCTTCTGTCAATTGGCCAATGGGAAGAAGAGCCGATTTTATAACTTTTCCGCCATGCACCAATATTTTATGCACAGATGAAGGCATACATATAATACCAAGGATAGAGATTTACGTAAATCTTGGCTGTTTCTAATGCATATGCTTCGAATTTACAAGAATCAATTTCTTTCCCGCAAGCCATTGTCTGGAGAATATTACTAAATCTCTTTATCAGGATTTGATCAATGCCTGTAATCATTGATGTTAATTGTGGATCTCGAAAAAATCTACGTGCAGTATTGCCGTCGTTTGATGTTCCAGAACCTTGTTTCAGTACGTCTACAATCAAACCCACATGCTCTTTAAAACTTTTTTGGATTTTTTGTTTTGCATTCTTCATTTGGTCTTTTTCTTCGGGTGTTCTTGCTGTTCATTTTTTAAATTCTAGACGATACGCTATATGAAGAAAGCATTCCATAAAACGTATCCACGTAGACCAAATTGGAAATTGGCAACGATCTCATTTTTTTGTCTTACTTGATCCAAATTATTCATTTGAGAGGGATTAGCTCCACATATATAGCACGTTGCTGCCGACATAGTATTGGAGAGAGCTTGGTAGACTTTGCCATCTACCATTGTGAGCAACATTTTATGATACACCAAGCAATTAACATTATTTATTGTAATAGATGTTGGCTCAAGGTGATCAATTTCATCTTCTAAGGATCTCACTTCTGTCCTAGTTTTATCTGCCGATTCTTTCGCGTATTCAAATTGTATTGGTCTACAATACCTTGGAGAAGCAGGATGAGGATTATTCCATAGTATCGAAGATTCAGATTCCAAACATATTGGAACCATCGAAATCATAAAAATACTTTCATCTGATACACGTTCATCAGCGAATTTCTGTTTATATTGTCCCTGATCAGATGCTCCATCACAGCCCCATTTTGTGATTAGTCTTAAAGACACAGTTTGCTCTTTTTCAAAATTGACAGGAATAACATTTTGAACTTGCAGTATTCGTGATGCTGTACACTGTAAAAAATTTTCATGTAAAATTACAACAATCAGAGTTGGTAATTTTGAGACCCACTATTAAAGGTGTATATTTACACATGTAAATAAAATTACAGCTTACAAGTAAAATTATTTTTCTTGTAATAATTAAACAATTTGCAAAAGTAAATTTACAATTAAAGTTAAATTTACAGAAATATGTACGTAATAATATTTTTTGGATTTCTATTAATATAAATTTAAATATTAAATTTACAAAAAGGTATAAAAATATACAAAAGTTTTACATAATAATAATTCATATTCTTGTTTCATTACAAAGGAAAATATGAAATGTACAAATAAAATGCGTAATTTTTCAAATTTATTTGTAATAATATTCTGCATATTTGTAATATTACATTATAAATAGTTAAATGTACTACACTGAGAAAAAATTTACTAAAATTTAAAAAATGCGTTTACTGTCTTATGCAAACACATGATTTACTAAAATTTAGGAAAAAATTTTTTTTAGTATACTTTCCTTAATTTTAATAAATCATGTGTTTGCATACGACGATAAATGCAATTTTTAATTTTAGTAATTTTTTTCTCGGTGTATCTACTTGAATCAAAATCCCAGACAACACAATGTCCAAAATCAAAACATATTGTAAGTTTTAAAGATATATTAAATTCCGATTTTTTAGCACTGTGTTATATTATAATAATTATACCATTTTATCGTAACATTATTTTATTATTTTTGAACGAAAAGATTAAATATGTGAAAATCAATTGCAAATTGGAAATATATAAATTGTTGAAACCATTTTTGCATAGTACTATTAAAGAAATAGATTTGTTGTTTAAAAGTAAAGTTTTGATTTTATTATTCAATGTTTTTGTTCAATTTGCATAAATATTAATGTTACCTTATGATTTTACTATTAGTATCCTGTAAGTAAATTTGCAAAATTAAAATCTTGAAACTATAATATCACAATATGCAGAAATATATAAAAATTATATTTATAAAATAATTTAGGTAGGTTTATTTTTATTTAATATTAGTAATATTTTATATTAATACTTACTTAGTATTTATTATAAATTATTGTAATAGGATTATGAATACAAATATATAATTGTAAATAGTTTATTTATTTTATTATTAATAGTAGTAAGATACAAATATAAAATTTATTTCTTCTTTCGTTGTAATTTTTAATTAGAAAAAATAATATCAAGTCATAATCACATATAACTTTTTCTATTTACGTAAAAGAACGGAAACGATACTAACTTTTCAATTCAATATTGTGTTACGGTTAATATTGCACATAACATAAAAACTTAATATTGACTTCAATATTTCACTGATTTATAATAAAACAAAATAATAGTTTTAATAACAATATATGCTTGTACATTTGTAAAGAAAACTATTTGAGTAGTAATTATTATATTAGTAGTAAATATTATATTAGTAGTAAATATATTTAAAAAATGGAAATATAAAGAAACTATTTAAATAATATTATACTTGAACGTAATACAATGCATTTTGATAAAATTATTAATTTTGTGTAATATCTTTATTTACGTCTTCAATGTTTCTTAATTTGTTAAAAAATGATAATACTTTACATTTAATTGACGTCGTAGATTTTGTACCGCAGGTTGGATGAATGTTCAAGAAATATTTCTGTAGAAATTCTAGTGTACACGCGTAATGTATAGGATATTCCATGTTGAAGATATAGTATGCGCACATCAACATTTCCAAAGCTTTATAGAAACAATATGTTCTTTCAATTTGTGAAGCTTCTATAAATAAATAAAACATTTGGCGTGTCATATCATCTGTAACAATAATACATACATAAAAATATAATTACAGTATTCTTAAATCTGTATAATTAGGGATAATTAAAAGTGAATATGATTACCTATAATAATAATGCATGGTGAGGCAAGAGGGGCTTCTAATTTTTTTAAGGTTGTTCCCTCCTATATTAAATAAATAAACTTTAGTGGTAAAATTTAATGTAATATAAAATTATAAATGTTTAAAAAACTTACAGGATATGTTTTAAATAATCCATTGAAATTCTCTTTAAAATGTTTCATAATAATTTTGATTAATTTATTTTCCGTTATATCAGTTGAATCAATAATGTCATTATATTTTTTAAGATGTCCATAGTTAAATATTTTGGTTTGCTTTTTTAACATTTGTTCCTTCAAAATATTTATAGAGTGTCCCATTAATTTTTGATAATGCCAGAACATATACTTTTTTTGTAAAAGCATTGGCCATGAAGTTTTAATATTTTGAATTGTTGGTGGTTTATGGATATTATTAAGGAATAATGATAGGAATAAATTTTATTTTGAAGTTCAGATTTGTTTGCTGTAGAGTCCTGTTGGAGAACCACTTGACGAAGAAACTCTTGTCTTATTTTGTATTGTCGCCTCTGTTTCTGATTCGACATAACTTTCTGGTTGCCAATTGCTACATCCAGAGTAGTTAAGGTAGGGCGTATTTGAACCCAGGGGCTCCGAGGGGGGAGCGGGGCGGGTAGGGCCCGGGGGGTATGACGTTATGTCTGTTCTTTTGTGCAATTAGTGCAATAAATTAGAATGAGATAAATATATTTTTTTTCACTCTAACTTATTGCACCAGTTCAGCAATCCAGCGAAAAAGAACAGACTCATGGGTATGACGTCACGCGGGGAGGGGGGTACTTTGTAGGTGCGCGGGGGTATGACGTCACGCGGGGAGGGGGTACTTTGTAGGTGCGGGGGTATGATGTCACGCGGGGAGGGGATAGGGATATGACGTCACGCGGGGGAGGGGGGTTGGCGGCATATTAAGTGTTACAAAGGTGATGTCCGGCCGCTAATATTTATAAACATATTAAGTGTCACTCGGATTTCTATAAACAAAAGGAAACACTCGCAGGCCACCCTCTCCCCTGAATCGTACTTGTCGCGACAGGTTTTTTCACGCGCCGATGTCCGGTTGCTAAAATTTATAAACAGATAACAGAGGCATGCGCCGATGTCCGGTTGCTAAAATTTATAAATAGATAATAGAGGTGAGCGTCGATGTCTGGTTGCTAATATTTATAAACAAATAACAGTTGATAGCTTCGATTTTTATAAAGCGTTACATCCCCCTCCCCAGAATCGTGCGTGTCGCGACAAGTTTCAAGGCGATATCGCTCACCCCGAATATAGCGTTACAGGAATGAGCGCCGATTACCGGCTGCTTGGATTTTATAAACATATAATGTCACAGAAGCGAGCGCTAATATACAGCTGCTCTGATATCGAAAACAATGGCTTTGAAAATGATGATGTGGTTGGAAAGAGATGAAATATACATATGGGACAATGAGATAAAATCTGTATATAATCGATCAAGAAGCACAGAGTTCCGCAGTACGTGCGTCGACAGTGAATCAATTAATTCGAATAAGAGTATTGCGAGTAATGTGTCACCGCGTCAAAAGTATCTTTGCAAAATAGCTATACTATTAGCGCTGCTAATTTTTAAAATAGCATATTTTGTAGCAGAGCTAAGTCTTTTAATTAAATTTTTTATTTTTATATTAATTTTTAATTTTTATATACATTTTTATATTTTTCCATTAATTTTTAATTTTTAATTTTTTGTAAATAATTTTTAATTTTATATTTTTACATTATTTGTTTTTCTTTTTTAAATTAAACTTTCAAACTATACTATATTATATTTATTTTTTTTTATATATTTTATTTCAAAAAGTTTTATTAAGTTGGGGCAATACCATAATTTTTTTTAAATTAAAACAATTATGTATAATTTTTTGTTAAAATATTAAATTTTTATTTTTAAATACATAGCATAATTTCTCGATATCAGTATTTTAGTAGGATATAATTTAAAAAATTAAAATTATTTTTTACATTATTTTGTATCATTTTTTATTAAAATATTTTTTTAAATTTTTATTTTTACTTAGCACAATTTGTTGATATCATTATTTTTGTAGAATGTATAATTAAATTATAGTTTTTTTATGGTTTAAAATAAACCATTTTGTTTAGATTAAAATAACTTATGTGTGTAGATTAAAATCACACTCTTTTGGAAATAGGTTTTTAAATAGTTTTTTAGAGTTAATAATACTATACTATTTTGCAAAGATACTTTTGACGCGGACTTAGCACCTTTTTTTTACCTTTTTTTAAAAAGGTAATTTTTTTAGAGATATCACTCTTTTTTGTAAATGACATTACTCTTCTTAAGTTTTTCCGTTTTATCAAGTTAAGTTATTAGCGGCGACGATAGTGAAAAATAGCTACTTAAGAAATGAGGTAAGCAAAGAAGTATTCAATTTTATAGTTTATTATTTTATTATTTTAATATCTTCTTTTATGTACAGGATATAAAAATGGTTTCTTTTATATGCACGATATGAAAATAGTTGCGTAGCAAGAAATAATGCAGTAAGTAATGTTGATTGCTTACTGTATCCTATCTTATCTCTCAGCATTTTCATCCTGTATGTATTACATTTCATTTTGTTTAATAATAGTACTTACGTTATAGTTATGTGCACTATTTGGTTTGGAATTGCTGAAAGAAGATAACATAGAAAAGATTCGAGATGTATCATCCTAAAAAACCAAACTTGTATTTGCAATGGGCCATCTTTGAAAAAGATCAGGATAACTTTGAGAAAGCTGCCACTATATATATATTAGAGAATATTGATAACGTACTACCACATATGATATATACATAATAACAAGAAACAATGCAAAAAGTAATGTTGATTGTTTCCTGCATTCTATCTTGTCTCTCAGCATTTTCACCCTGTATGCATTATATTTCATTTTGATTTTAAAATATTTAATAATAGTATTTTATATTATTAAAATTGTGCTATATAATAAGAATGATTTTTATTTTTTGTAGTTTGTAATTGCTGAAAGGAAATAATACAGAAAAGATTTGAGATGTATATTCGAGATGGTGTATCATCCTATAAATACTATATAAAATATGAAAATGGTTGCGTAGCAAGAAACAATGCGATAAGTAATGTTGATTGCTTACTGCATTCTATCTTACTTATTTCTATCTTACTGATTTCTATCTTGTCTCTCAGTATCTTTATCCCGTATGCATTACATTTTATTTTAAAATATTTAATAATAGTATTTTATAATTCGAAAAGTATAATTAAAATTGTGAGGTAAGCAAAGAAGTATTCAATTTTATAGTTTATTATTTTATTATTTTAATATCTTCTTTTATTTACAGGACTTAAAAATGGTTTCTTTTATATACAAGATATGAAAATAGTTGCGTAGCAAAAAACAATGCGGTAAGTAATGTTGATTGCTTACTGCATTCTATCTTGTCTCTCAGCATTTTCATGTATGTATTACATTTCATTTCCTTTAATTATAGTACTTTATGTTATAATTATGTGCACTATTTGGTTTGGAATCGCTGAAAAAAGATAACACAGAAAATATTCGAGATGGTGTATCATCTTTCTCAAAGATGGTCCATTGCAAATGCAAGTTTGGTTTTTTAGGATGATACAACATCTCGAATCTTTTCTGTGTTATCTTCTTTCAGCGATTCCAAACCAAATAGTACACATAACTATAACATAAAGTACTATTATTAAACAAAATGAAATGTAATACATACAGGACGAAAATGCTGAGAGACAAGATAGCATGCAGTAAGCAATCAACATTACTTACTGCATTATTTCTTGCTACACAACTATTTTCATATCTTGTATATAAAATAAACCATTTTTATGTCCTGTAAATAAAAGAAGATATTAAAATAATAAAATAATAAATTATAAAATTGAATAGTTCTTTGCTTACCTCACAATTTTAATTATACTTTTTGAATTATAAAATACTATTATTAAATATTTTAAAATGAAATGTAATGCATAAGGGATGAAGATGCTGAGAGACAAGATAGAATGCAGTAAGCAATCATCATTACTTATCACATTGTTTCTTGCTACACAACCATTTTCATATCCTATATAGTATTTATAGGATGATACACCATCTCGAATATACATCTCGAATCTTGTCTGTATCATTTCCTTTCAGCAATTCCAAACTACAAAAAATAAAAATCATTCTTATCATATAGCACAATTTTAATAATATAAAATACTATTATTAAATATTTTAAAATCAAAATGAAATATAATGCATAAAGGGTGAAAATGCTGAGAGACAAGATAAAATGCAGTAAACAATCAACATTACTTACCGCATTATTTCTTGTTATTATGTGTATATCATATGTAGTATGTTATCAATATTCTCTAATATATATATATGGTGGCAGCTTTCTCAAAGTTATCCTGATGTTTCTCAAAGATGGCCCATTACAAATGCAAGTTTGGTTTTTTAGGATGATACACCAGCTTGAATCTTTTCTGTGTTATCTTCTTTCAGCGATTTCAAACCAAAGTGCACATAAAGATAGAATTTTTGATACAAAAATGAACTAAATTGTCATTAAATGAAATTTAATAATTTAGTAGTTTAGCTTAATAGTTTAGCAGTATACCCAATTCCATATTTAAAGATATTTCAGTACTTATTAAATCAGAGCAATAACGTATCATCACAAATATTATATATCGCAAACAGATAATTTTAGTAATCAGCATTCCCATAACCAGCAAAATCTCTGTATAAATGAATATCTTCGTTCTAATTGTGATATGTTGTAAACAAATGGAATTTGTGTAATCTCATATGTTGATGGGATAAAATTATATTCTTGTCGAGAAATCTCTATAAAAGTTATGTATATAAATTATGTTTTATACAACATAATTTTTCCAAGTCTATTATGGACATGTGTTGCATACATTTTTGGACACAATATATGCTTAACACACACAACTATATTTTTTGTGTTACATAGGAAATCTCCAATCTTCAAATATCTTCATCACTATTACCAAATAATGAAATCATTAAATAGTTAATGGAATTATACAGGGTGTCTCATTATAAAACATCCAGTCGAATATTTCGAAAACCAAGCCCGGGAGAGAAAAATTTTTCAGACAAAAGTTATTTGGTTTCGAGGGGCCCATAAGATGATACCATTGGTTTGACCTTGAAGAATTATTTGAAAGTTACATGAAAGTCACCTCAATTTTTTTAAATGGCATCCCCTATTTTTTATTACATATTCTTGTAGCTGACCTCGAGAGCTTTCCAAAACACTATAATAAAGTATTTTTTCATGAAGTATTTTCCGAGTTATAAAGCTTGAAATAATTTCTTAATTTTACATAAACTGTAAAATATCTCGTAAAATATTTACTTTTCGATGACCTTATCTCAATACTTTTATGCACAGAATAATGAGAGGAATCAATTGGTGTAAAGAAAACACATAGTTGTTTTTAAGAAAAAATATGTAATTGTTAGTTACAAATTGGCCTTAATTTGATATCCGGAAAACATTTTAATCTTAACAATAAATATTCATTAATTTTTTCTTGTAATAACGCAATTTGATTAAACGATAAAGCAGGAGCGCATATCAAAAAACAAATTTCTCGGAGATGCAGTACTAATAACCAAATATTATTTTCAGTATCTTTAACTGATTCAAAAATAGCTAAAGGAAATATTAGTAACAATCTTTTAATCTGACTTGCGGTACCTGTAATTTTACAAGCTGTAGCCTTTATAAAAGGTATATTATTACTTGCATTTTCATTTAAAATTTTAATCTTTTTCAGTCGAAAATTTAATTATTCAAAACTAAACCAAGATTCTTTAACAAAATATTTAATGCAGTACATAAGATCATAAGGCACAATACCTTCAAAAAGGTCGTGAGCTATACAAGGCGGCAATCCTGGATTACATACATGAAAATGATCGAGTTTATTCAAAGACGAATTTCGTTTTATGCCTTTTATAATTTTCATCTTTGTTTCCGCTTGTTTCATATGTAAGTTGTAGTTGTTTGGATTTCTGTTTATATTTGTACATATATGTTTTAATTGCAATTGGTTCCGAGTTATGTCACAAAAACGACAGAAATAATCTGAAGAATTAAAATTTTCTGTAAAACCACCTATTTGGTGACTTCCTAAATTATCACCTAACATAGCAACTACAGTACTAACAAAATTAATTATTTTATTACAAACAGAAATAACTATTCCATCTCTTTCTAATGTTCTTAAGTCATTTATTAAAGGTTCCAATACCTTCTCCCAACCAAAAAATGTGATATGTTTTTCATAACATAGAATAACAAGTTGTATGTGTTCAACTTTTGACCTGAGAGAAGCAAGTAAATTTCCTAGGACCATATATACACCGACAAGTTTAAACTTCTTTTTTTATACACCTAACGGATTACACACCTCAAATGAATCTTGATATAATACAATTTGTAAAGCATTTTTATTGCTATTAAAAAATTATTATTTTTTATTACACTACCGCTTTGTACATCAGATAATATATTATTGTCATAATAATTTTGGGAATTTAAACAAAATTGTTGAATGTCGGAATTTTTTAATAAAACTGTTAACATTTCCAAAATAGGAATATAATGATAATCGCATTCTTCATGATGGTTACCAAATCCTAAATTTATTCGTTTGGGTGTCACAATATTGAAGTTTTATTGAAAATATTTATTTCTCAAATATGTGTTTCTAAGACAACCATTTACAGAACTGTAGACATTTGAAAAGAGATAATAACTATTTTGAAACATACTTTTAATTTTTTCTTTAACGTCATCTTGTAAGTCACTCTCTGTTAAAGTAGTAATAAAATGTTGTCGAAAAGTTCGATTACAGATGACATGCTATCTATTACAGCCTGTAAAGCACGTTCCGTTAAAAAATATTTTGTTGATAATTCAAGTATAATTGTGATATAGCTTTTACATAATGCACTAGATCATCGGAAATCTGAATTAAAGTTTGTTCTGATTCAAAGTTATAATTATTATACCAAAATTATTAATATCAAAATCATTGTTAGTATCTGAATCTCTATGATTATTAGTATGGATATGTTGTTTATTCAAATTATCATATGAATGATATCTGCATATGTGTACTGCGTAAGAATTGACGGTAACTACAATAGATTCCAATTTTACTTTGTTTTATGTGATTGTACAGATGTGTATTAAAATCTCTTCTATTTGTAAAACAGACGTTACAATTTCTTTTTTTGCAACAATAAGTTGTTTTATTATTATCTCTTGTATGCCATCTAAGAATGTGTTTCTTAAAATTTAAATATTTATTAAATTGTTTTCCACAATTTAAAAAAAAACACGTTATTTTTAGGTTGGACATATTTTTGTGGAAAACTTGATGTTTGTTGTATAGTAATATAGAAGGAAACATATAATTGCACATATGACATCTTGACATTATTAAATGAAAATTATTTATCAAAATAAAAGGAAAAATGTAATTGCAAAAGAAACAGAGGAAAGAGGAAAACGTATTCAATCCAAAGTGCAGGAACTGTAACAAATTAATAAAAAAATTTTTTATTACGTTTATAAAGATATTTTTAATATCATCTTATAAACATTCACTGATATATACACTGATGACATTTATTATTAAAAATTCATTGCACTTAATTATTGTTTAAATTATAATGTGTAATTAAAGACTACCATCTTCGTTCTATTGTTCGTTGTAGCCGTTGTTAAAATATTTGTTTTTATATTGATGAGTTTGTATATATTTTTATTAGAATAATTACTTCTTATCTTCTTCTTCTTCTTAAATAATAGTATTGTACATTTACATAAAAAATAATAAATATTACTATTATATAACGTAATATTATAAATATTTGTACATTTACATAAAGAATTATAAAATATTAACATTATATTATGCAATACCCGACCCTAGAATTAATGGGACGACACGACTATAATAACCAAAATGGTAAAGAAGATTGCAAGGCACGGGACGGCAATGGTCGTCCCAGTAGGTCGATTGTGATACAATCGATGAAATTACAAAAATATATTCTGGTAATGAACAAACACGTTTGAACACAGCAAGCGGCCTGAAATGAACTCTCCCGTCCAGCGATTATTGTAATAAACAGTTCCCTGCGCGTCTTACCATTTAATCTTGAACGCCAGGCGTTCCTATGATTCTATCTTGTCGCATGTGCAAGCGTACGCTTGCATTTCGCGGTAGAAACGGTTGGACTAAGTCGGCAAATTTTAGTAATTAATATTTCATTAATTATTGTGCAGTTTACAAGATAGAAGACCTTTCTGCTCAGTTTGACCTGTTCTATCAGCATGAGAAGTGATCTAATAGTCATTACAGGATTTACCTTGTGTTGATACCTTGTGCAGCGGTATCTTTCTTTCCCAAGTTAATGGGTTATTTAAACACTTACTGCTGAGTTATATTTGATAACTGTACGTTTATTGTGACGTGGCACTTGGGCCTTCCTTTTACAACTCAAAAATTTCGACGTGGCACGTCGAGCTTTTACTGCCACTCGCTAGTGGCTCCACACAATAGAAAAGTGGCGCGAACACAAATATGCCATAGAAAATGGCGCGAACACAAATAAGCGCTGTACAAAATAAAAATGTAAATATTCTTAGTAACAAAATTAATATGCGCTAAATATGCATGACAAAATGCTAATGCTAACATAAAATAAACTTCATTTACAAATAACGCATGTTAACACTAAACACCTTGTATGTAATATAACCTATAAATATATAAATAAAATATCATACTTACTTTCTTTGAAAACACCTCTGTCGATTCTTGTACGTCAATATGACAAATGTGTCTTTTCCGAATGTCACTGCATCACACTCGCAATCAGATTAAGGTCTCTGCGGTCTCTGCTGGTCTCACCGTTGCGTCGTCGCCACACACCCACCGATCGTTCACAGGGTTGCGCTATCTTGCAAAACAACAGCGCATTTTACAACTTCTTAGGGAATACACACATTACGAATGTAAAAACATAAATATAATATGTGTGATATTACCATTATATTATGCAATAATACATAAATTTGTACATTTACATAAAAGATTATAAATATTATTATTATATAATGCAATATTATAAATATTTGTACATTTACATAAAGAATTAAAAAATATTAACATTATATTGTGCAATATTACAAACATTTGTACATTTACATGAAAACTGTAAAATATATTACTATTATTGTAATTTTTCATCTAATATACAAATATATTTGCACAATTAGAGATAAAACTAGTAATTTTTTGTAAAAACACAATTTAATAAATTTCCATTATAAATTGTGTAATTTTTACACATATTATTTACGTAGTTTTACATGCTTTTTTTATAGTGTATGGTCTAATAAGGCTTGCAATTTTATTTTAACACCCGTTTCCGTAATACTACATGCTGATTCTGCAGGATAGCACTGTTTTGTTGCGAAGGAAAGTTGTTTGTATGGAACCAAAATATTGGCATTCCGCTGTTTTATTTGTAATCGAATGGTTTCATATTGATATTTTGACAATTTTACGTCTTCTATCAGCGCTATAGCTTCATTATCCGAGAACGAAATAATTTCATTTTTTTTAAGCTTTCAATGTCATCATCATTTTTAAGCAACAAGTCGGTAATCATATTTGATACTTTCTTTTTACCATTATCGCGCAAGTTTTGTAAAAAGGCAAGTCAATTTCAGTTTCCGAATATTTTTCGCGAATTAACTGAATTCTAGTTTTAAGGCTTTTGTGGCCATTGATATCGTTAACCGAGAGGGTTTCGATTCTGAATCGGAGCTCCTAGCCCTGATGATGCAAGCTGCAATATTTGCGAAACGTCGGCAAAGTGCCGAACACGCACGGTGGCATCCATCCGGAAACCCTCTCGGTTAACGATATCAATGGCCACGAAAGCCTTAAAACTAGAATAGCGGAGGAGTGATTGTTTGGGCAAGCAGGTGACAAGACTGCGAATCGCTTTCAACCTCTGAAGCAGAATACATTGCTTCTAGTGAAGCAACAAAAAAGACATATGGTTGATTATTCAATGAAATTTTACCCTTGAAGACTATACTTCTAGTCGATAATGCTAGTACTATACAGTTAGCAAGAATCCTATTTTTCATAGACGATCTAAGCATATAGAGGTGCGCTTTCATTTTGTACTCGAATGTTACTAAAAGAAGTTATTAAATATTAAGTATGTACCAGTAGCGACTAAGTGGCTTACATACTCACAAAGTCAATTCTGCGCGTGCAATATGAGTGCTTACGTAAGTTGCTGAGTATCTTCGAGCAATAAATAAGTTCTACGTATATATGTTTAGTCACTAAGTTTGTGTTTTTTTTTTTTTTAAGTTTTAGGGGAAGTGTTGAGGAAAACGTTACAAAATTTAAAATATTTATTATTCTTTTAGTCTGGTAAATATTTGTTCCCTCTGATAGCGCACACCCTCTCTCTATTGTTGCTTATATGCTGATGCGGAAGTCATAATAAAAAAAAACCCTTTTTGACACGCACGAACATAATCAGATACAGAATTTTTTCTTTAATCATTTTTACGATGTTTTTTAATAAATAATTATAATTATTAATTTTTTTATTTAATTTTTTATTTATTAAAAAAGTTGAATTTTCTGCGAAATTAAATGAAATATCGACTTAGTTTTTTTATAAAATTGTAAGTATTTAATAAATTTATAAATACCTAATTATTTTTGAATATTCTGTCTAATACGACCTAATTATTGTTGAATATTCTGTCTGATACACATAAAAAAATTGTTTTTTTCTTAATGCAAATTCTCTACTATGTCGATATCTTGATGTAATATTAATAAAAACGCATAAATCTATTTTACCCTTTTAGTGGTTGGCTAGGGTAATGTGCAGAAAATGGTTTTTAGATATTTTCATGAGTAACCTTTGTATGCAAGAATTGAGTCGATATTTCGTTCTGCTTTGTAGATATTAATAAAAACGTAAAAACTTATTTTACCTTTTTCATCCCCTTAGAAGTTGATTAGGATAAAATGCAAAAAAATAGTTTTTAGATATTTTTATGGGTAACTTTTCTGCAAGAATTAAGTCGATATTTTGCTCTGCTTCGAAGATATTAATAAAAACATAAAAATCTGTTTTTACTTTTTTTCACCTCCTTAGGGATGAAATTTCGGAAAATCCTCCCTTAGTGAGCATTTACGTGATAGAAGAAATATACCCTCAAAATTTCAAGTTGATAGATGCAGAGGTTTGGGCTAGACGTTGATGAGTCAGTCAGTCAGTCAGTCAGGACATCTTCTTTTATAGATATAGATATTAATGCTACAATATTACCAATATTTCTTAACTATTATACTTGTTAAACTAGAGAACTATAAAATAAAATAATAATATTAATTCTTATAAAAGAGAGAAAAAGTTATAATTTGATAATTAATATTATTTTAAACCTTTTCAAGCTTTTAATTTAAATTTTAATGTTAATATGAACAACAGTCGAGTTTTTTTTTTTTTTCAGAAAATTTTTTATCTTTATTTTTTTATCTTGTTGAATATTTACCGAAAAAGTCAACGTAAAGCTACGTAAACGTGAAGAAAAACATGATCTAAAATGTCGTAGGGACGGTATACTTAAATCAATTTCATCATTCTGTAAAAGTTGCAATCGATATGCCAGAACGTTTCGCGTCCCAGACAATTACGAGCATCGAGCGGCAGAGTTACGTCTACGATCGTTCGCGTTACAAAATCCTCGGTCAGAAAGATTAACAAAGGGTTCAGGAATCGCTTCATCTGTTCTCGATATAATAGCAATAAAAACGACCTCTCCTTATTTCTTATTAGCCTTTCACAATTGTATCCTTTATTGAACAAATCTAAATTATCAAATAATTAAGAATTGCATCATAAAACAATAATATTTCTGTATTGATGGTAAATCAATTTAAAAAATTAAATATTTTTATGATCATATATTAGTTACTGATGAAGTTATTGATATATACAAAACTGTGCAAGCAGCAGTCATTGTCAATTTGCCGTTTTCGTAACTTTCATCATTTACCAATCTGACTGTTATTGATTGTAAATTACTGTAATCATCTTTTTGATGATTTTTTATATTTGATCAATAGAAATTTAATATTTCACTACCTTTTTTCACTTTTATGTACCATTGACGTTATGACAGTAATTAGTCTTTAAAATTAAAACTAAAACGTAAAAACGACTTACAACGGTTTCTTGGATAAAATCTTAAAATGAAATAAAGGCTTTTTTATAGAACCAAAAACATATGTATATACAGGGTGACCCATTTTAATCCCTCAGTCGAAATATCTTCCAGGGAGTTGGTCCTATCAAAAATGTTTCAGACAAAAGTTATTTGGTTTCGAGGGGCCCATAAGATGATACCATTGGTTTGGCCTTGAAGAATTATTTGAAAGTTACATGAAAGTCACCTCAATTTTTTTAAATGGCATTCCCTATTTTTTATTACATATTCTTGTAGCTGACTTCAAGAGCTTTCCAAAACACTATAATAAAGTATTTTTTTATTAAGTATTTTCCGAGTTATAAAGCTTGAAATAATTTCATAATTTTACATAAACTGTAAAATATCTCGTAAAATATTTACTTTTCGATGACCTTACCTCAATACTTTTATGCACAGAATAATGAACATGCAATTTGTAACTAATTACATATTTTTTCTTAAAAACAACTATGTGTTTTTTTTACACCAATTGATTCCTCTCATTATTCTGTGCATAAAAGTATTGAGATAAGGTCATCGAAAAATAAATATTTTACGAGATTTTACAGTTTATGTAAAATTATTTCAAGCTTTATAACTCGGAAAATACTTAATAAAAAAATACTTTATTATAGTGTTTTGGAAAGCTCTTGAAGTCAGCTACAAGAATATGTAATAAAAAATAGTGGTTCCCATTTAAAAAAATTAACTTGACCTTTAAATGACCTTCACATTCACAATCGAGGTCAAATTCAATATCGCCATTCAATAGCCAGAGAAAAATACTAAAACTTATATCTGAAACTTTTTTTCAGAAAGTGCATTCCTTTCAAGATAATCCGGTGGGGAAGTTAAAATGGGTCACCCTGTATAAGTAAAATTATACAAAATAAAACATCTATTGAACAAGACTATGTATATATATTTTTAAAAGTGAGTATCAAAAAAAAAAGAGAGAGAAAATGATTATATATTTTTACTTAAAGTATTAAATAAATAAGCATATGTAACTTTGTAATTTGTTATGCTTACGTTAGAGGTTTGTAAAATTTGTAGAACTAGAAAGAGTTTAATATTCCATTATTGATTACTTTATAAATAAAATTAATCAAATAATTATATGTTTGTAATGTAATATGAATTATTTTGTAATTTTTAATGATTATGTTATAAGATGTAAGTAACTAGAAAGAGTTTAAAATGTTACATAATTGGTTATTTTATAAATAATAATAAAAGTGGACATGTTAACAAATGGCAGTTGATAAATGACGTTTTTCGTAATATAATAAATTATTCTTGTGTTGGAAAGTAAATGCTCAATTCTCAGATCCATCGAAGTAGATCCAATATAAAATAAAATAACAACAATTACGGTTAAACTAAATAAAAAAGTTTTCTACTACTTGCAATTTCTTCAATAACTAATAAGAATTTAATTAAAGATCTAAGTGTATCAGCATGATTTTATATTATTATCCAAGAAGAAAATCGATTAATCTTTAGTTCAACAGTTAAATTGCGTTTTTTATTTATTCTATATTCTATAATATAAGAAAAGTAAATAAATACTTGTCAAAATATTCCATAAATCCTCTCCACAACTCAAGCCCTGGTGATGGTTGGTTTTCTACATTGTCCTCGTTTGTATTTGGAAATTGTTCTTCCACCAATCTGTGTAAATACGGAATATTACTCAATACTGTGTCATTTTTTATTTTGTGTCAACAATTTCGATTAATACAATATTAATTATGATAAAATGATTTTGATCAGAAAATTTATTTTTGTGTGTGCGTGTATACGTGCGTGTGTGTGTGAATAGAATAATGCAACAAATTGTTATACATTGGAAACAATAATTAAAGTATGTACGTATGTCAATGATGAAAATATAAGTAAAATTACAAAATATATGAATCTATTTTGAACAAGACACAACATTTTTAATAGTAAATAGTAAATTAAAGAAAAAGTTTATAATATGTTTTTAATTAAAATATTATTTGAGTATATTCAATTTTGTAATTTTTAATGATTATGTTATAAAATGTAAGTAACTAGAAAGAACTTAAAATGTTACATAATTGGTTATTTTATAAATAATAATAAAAGTAGACATGTTAACAAATGGCAGTTAATAAATGACGTTTTTCGTAATATAATAAATTATTCTTGTGTTGGAAAGTTAATGCTCAATTCTCAGATCAATCGAAGTAGATCCAATATAAAATAAAATAACAACAATTACGGTTAAACTAAATAAAAAAGTTTTCTACTACTTGCAATTTCTTCAATAACTAATAAGAATTTAATTAAAGATCTGAGTGTATCAGCACGATTTTATGTTATTATCTAAGAAGAAAATCGATTAATCTTTAGTTCAACTTTAGTTAACCACACAATGAAATAAGATATTAATCATTATATAATAATGTTGATTAGAAAAATTATTTTTGTGTATGTGCTTGCATGTGTGCGCGCGCGTGTGTGTGAATAGAGTAATGTAGCAAATTGTTATACATTGGAAACAAGAATTAAAGCGCAAACATTGACATTTTAACAAATGGCAGTTGATAAATGACCACGTTTTTCGTAATATAATAAATGATTCTTGTGTTGACATTTTAACAAATGAAAGATAATACTCAATTCTCAGATCCATCTAAGCTGATCCAATATAAAAAAAAAAGTATTGTTGCGTCTCCGCACGCTTCCGTCACTTTCGCACTCACAGTTCCGCGGCTCACTCGCGGAAAGAAACGACTCGGTTATTTATTACAAGCGAACGATTTATTAAACTCTCAATAACGATACAAGCGTCCGTAAATTGTCAGCTCCGTCAACAACAACAACATGACAACGCGCCTGGCAACGCGTAAACAGGCGTCGCCAGGGAACAGGAAACATCCTCCGGTACGCATCTTCATTGCGTACCGGATAATCGGGCGCGGGCGCAACACTGCCCCCCTTCTTCTCAGATTGTCGCCCCCGACAATCCTTGAGGGGCAGAAGAAGTTTCTTCTCTCCCAACCGGCTCCAGGGCGGTTCTACCCCAAGTAGACCCCCAACCGGC
The DNA here is from genome assembly GCA_901521435.1 of Crematogaster levior. NCBI lineage: Eukaryota > Metazoa > Arthropoda > Insecta > Hymenoptera > Formicidae > Crematogaster > Crematogaster levior. The sequence goes on from CABEGB010001101.1 coordinate 110,903, forward strand.
TCCAGGGAGACGCAGCCTCGCGACCTTCTCCCAACCGGCTCCAGGGTGGCTCAACCCTCCTCACGGGTATCGAGTTGGCCCCCTACCGGCTCCCAGGGAGAAGCCGCTCCGCGACCTTCTTCACCGCCGCCCATGTCCCTCTCGATGCTTGAGTCCTGTCTCTTGCGTCTTGACTCTTGAGTCTTGACTCTTGCGTCTTGACTCTTGAGTCTTCGTTCTTCGGACAAGGGGGGTGACTTTCGCCCTGTGGCACCAACGTCCCGCAGGACTCCCCAAGTCCCTGCCTCGGCATTCGCCCTGAGTCCCACGGAAAAAACACAGGGTAAAAAACCGTGGGCGAGGCAGTCTTCTTTACCGGAAAAAGAACAGTACCTCACGAACCAAAGGCAGGAAGGAAGGTCAGCTCCAGCTCCAGGTCCCCAGCCGGTCCCACTCTGCTTTGAGGCTCGAACCTTCCTTTCCTAAAAGAGAACAAAAAAAGAACGCAGTAACTCGGAAACATAAGAACCTCAAACCAAACTTTTCCAACGGGTTCAAGTCTAACTAGACCCGGTTTCCCTCCTTCGACGGGCACTCCGCACGGAAATGCCCACTTCCTCCGCAGGACCAGCACTCTCCGGGACCTCCCCCATTCCCAGAGCGTCCGCTTCCCCGGCTCTCACCCTCTCCTTCTTTCCCCGCAGAGAAACCCTTCGCCCCTCCTCCGGACGAATTTTCCTTTTCAAAATTTGATAACGGTCTTCGCTGTAACGAGTTCTCGCGGCCCTCCCCCAAAATGATTTTAATGGCCTTTGCACGCTCGATTGACGCCCTCAGAGAGGAGTTTCCCTCAAGCTGGAGAGTTCTCCTCACATGGCTGTCGGAGAGCGCCGAAACAAACTGCGCGCACGCTATCTTTTCGCGCACCGCGTATGGGCACTCGGGGTACGCCAGACGCGCGAGTCTTTCCAACTCCCCCCCGAACGCGGCGAAATCTTCCCCGTCCCTCTGCCTCCGGCTCGCAAATTGCACATAGCATGTTTGCGCCGAAAGACTTTCTCCGAAACGCAGTTCGAGACGGGCCTTTAGCTCGGCGAACTCCAAATTCTCCAGGTCCTGAACGGATTCAAGGACCGAGCGCGCCTTCCCCCGCAAGCTCGACGCGAGAGCGATCGCCTTTAAAGATTCGTCCCAACGATTCGCGCGCGCGACCAAATCAAATTGTAGCAGAAACTCTCGTAGCGAAGCCGACCCGTCAAATGTATCCGGCTTTATCTTTACCCCGGAACGCACGCTGCTCTCGCACGTCGGTACTCGCTCCGCATCCGCGTGCCCCGCACACACGCCCTCGCCCGCGCCGGCCAAACGCGACATCGTAGGAAAACTTTCGCCACAAGAAATATTATTAGAAGGACTTATCTGGTTGTTGGTAAGCCGCTCCTCGAGGCGCGAGAAAGCCGCGTCGTGTTCCTTGAAGAGCGCCTCCACGTCGTCCCGGAAACGCTGAAACTGCATCTGCTCCTGTCGCCGCTCCTCGCGCAGCTGTCGGAGCTCCTGGAGGACGGCCTCGAGAGGACCCGGCTCCGTCGCAGCCGTCACCGCGGCTCGGGAGCGAGTCTTTGCCGGAGAATGCGCTGTCGCCATCCCCCTCGCAGTTTCACACAATAGCTTGTCTTCCGTCCGAAACTCGGACGAGCCCCCAAAATGTTGCGTCTCCGCACGCTTCCGTCACTTTCGCACTCACAGTTCCGCGGCTCACTCGCGGAAAGAAACGACTCGGTTATTTATTACAAGCGAACGATTTATTAAACTCTCAATAACGATACAAGCGTCCGTAAATTGTCAGCTCCGTCAACAACAACAACATGACAACGCGCCTGGCAACGCGTAAACAGGCGTCGCCAGGGAACAGGAAACATCCTCCGGTACGCATCTTCATTGCGTACCGGATAATCGGGCGCGGGCGCAACAGTATATAAATTACCTGTCTCTGTCCTCAGTCTCTTGTCTCTGTTTGACCAAATCTTTATGCTTTTCAGCTAATTCATCTAATGTTTGGAGAACCCACTCAGGTGTTGCCTGAACAATTCTGTGGAAATACGGAATATTATTTAACAGTGTGTTACTTTTTATTTCGTGTCAGTGATTATGGTTAATAAAATATTAATCGTCTTTTAATAATACATATTACAGTTACAAAAATAATAATGTGCATGAGTTATTTTAACATAAAGGTTAATAATAGGCGTAACTTGCGTGAACTCAGAATAGATGAAACTGAATACAAATAGTTTTTATTTTGCAATAGCTATTAAGAAATTTATTAAATGATATGTGTAAATTCAAATTGTCACATGAGAAAGAAAGGTTACGTTACGTGTTGTACGCGCGTGGCAATGCATAAGAAGAAAGCAACCGTTAAGAAACTGATATCATTTATTCTGCAAAAGTCTTCGGAAGTATAAGCTTCTAATGTAAACCAAAGAAAATAACCGAATTCTTGATCATATACAAGCCCTGTATTTATTAAATTGCGTAATATGTTATTCTTGTTTAATTATTGGTACGATTTACGCTCTTGGGCGTACTGCTATTTTCTCGTAATGATCGAGCCGCTGCTCGATATTGCTCAGCACTGGGTTGCAACTAATAAGGGGGTTTACTTGTGTAAACAATGAAATTAGTCTGCGTATGTCCTGATAGCACAACTTTATTTTATGCGTGGATCGACCTCTCAAGGCCCGGTTTCGCCATCTTGGTCACACATACCCCCACGAGCTGCGCTAGCGCCATCTAACCATATAGGTCCGAGTTCCTTATCCGAACATTCCGCCCACCTTGAAAGCTTACAGACGGAAGCTTTCAACCAAATGAACAACGGCTTATTACAAATAAATGAAATTCAAATACATTGAAGACAGTACATGAACTGAATCAAGAACTAAAATGATACTTATCAGAAGGCTTAACCTCTATATTGAGAAAATTGAACTTAAATGAATGGATGTGTAGTAATCTAACTGTCGCAACAACATAATTGTAAATGTAACTAAAGCGTGATAACTAATAATCTAACTTATAATAATTGAACGTGGTATAAAATTAAGTAACAGCTTCATCGGAATCATTCAATTCTTTGCTTGGTAAGAGACAAACTTTCGATAAAGGTCTCTGATAGCTGCCTGTGGCTGTTTTAACAGTAACCACTCGGACGATGTCATCTTTGCCAGGGTGCACCGCTTCAATACGTCCAAGAGGCCAGTGCATAGGAGCAGTATTATCCTCTCGCAATACGACCATCATACCAGGCCTGATTTTGCTGGATGGCTGAAATTTCCATTTGGAACGCGTCTGTAATTGATGCAGATATTCAACCTTCCATCTCTTCCAAAAATGTTGAACCAATTGCTGGAGTCTTTCGTATTTGGTTAACCTATTACAGTGTAGATTCTGAAAATCTTGTTGAGGTAATGCAATTAAAGAATCTCCTATAAGGAAGTGTGCAGGGGTAAGCGGAAGGAGGTCATTAGGGTCATTAGATAACGGAGACAAAGGTCGAGAGTTTAGGATAGCCTCAATTTGTACCAGTACCGTATACAACTCCTCATAAGTCAAAGGTAAATTAGTCAAGACTCGTTTTAAATGATACTTGGCAGATCTGACGACACTCTCCCATAACCCACCGAAATTTGGAGCATGAGGAGGAATATTATGCCATATAATTTGATCCTTGCTTAAAAAATCTTGTACTTGATCGTTGTGACTCTTGTTCTTGAGTAAAGCGGATAATTCAGCTAATTCATTTGCGGCTCCAATAAAATTGGTTCCATTATCACTGTAAATGGCTTGACATTTTCCTCTTCGTGCGGTGAATCTGCGTAGACAATTCAGAAATGCTTCAGTACTCATATCAGTAGCCAATTCAAAATGTACAGCCTTTGTAGAAAAACATACAAAAACGCATAAGTATGATTTAATTATTGTTCTGCTTCGCGTCTTCTCGCGGATATAAAACGGGCCTGCATAGTCGACTCCAGACACATAGAATGGTCTAGATGGTGTAATTCTTGATCTCGGAAGGTCACCCATCCGATAACCTTGAGGCGAGGGATTTGCACGGAAACATTTCACGCATTTTTGCAATATTCCCTTTACAAAACTTAGTCCTGAAGTAATCCAGTACTTCGTTCTTAAAGAAGCTAGCACCAGTTGAGGGCCAGCATGCAATAACCGGAAATGTTCTTGTTCGACCAACCGTTGAGCTATGATATTTCTGTGTGATATAAGAAGTGGATGCCTTTGCTTGAATATGATAGGTGCGTTGCCAATCCTACCGCCCACCCTGAGGCAACCTTCCTCATCTAGGAAAGGATGTAGATTGGCTACTGGACCTTTCTTCGGACCACTCTGAGTGGTTTGTATTTTGGCAATTTCCAAAGCGAAATCTTGCTGCTGTGCCAGTTTTAACAATTGAATTTCACTTGCTTGCAACTCCCTTGTGGATAAAGGTCCAACTAATCTCTTCCTCTTACGAGAATTGGATATAAAACGCAATACATAGGCACATACTCTGATCATGTGAAAGAATGAGGAAAATCGATGACCGAAGTCTTCAGAGAGATTGGTGAGTACCAAACTAATGACAGGCCTGATCTTGGTATCTGGAATATTAGTCATAATAGGTTTAGTTAGGATAGGCCATTCATGATTATTTTCTTGTAACCAAGGTGGCCCATTCCACCACAAAGTTGAATTTGACAATCCAGTGACATCCATCCCACGAGAAGCTAGATCCGCCGGATTTTCATTTGTAGGTACGCCAATTTTTATTTGTAATCTCTTGAATTTCCGCGGTACGATTTGCGACAAACGTTGTCCATCGACTGGGCTCTGCAGCAATGTAGCACAAAACAATCGTGGAATCACACCAAAAGTATTGATGTTCTTTATCAACATTGAGAGCAGTTGACACTCGTTGCATAAGTCGAGCCAACAACAAAGCTCCACACAGCTCCAATCGTGGGAGCGTTACAGTCTTAAGAGGCGCAACACGTGATTTGGCGCATAGCAATGAAACTTCAAAACCTCCTTGGATTCGTGGTACACATACATATACACATGCGCCATAAGCCTTCTCCGATGCATCTGAGAATCCATGAAGCTGCACCTGTTTTCCTATTCCTCTGAAGGCATTTCTCGATACCTGGATTTGATCCAATAACTCTAATTGCTGCTGAAAATGATTCCATGCTGTATGCAAACCTTGCGGTAATGCTTCGTCCCATCCTAGATTTAATTGCCACAGCTGCTGAAGTATCAATTTGGCTATTACTACGACAGGAACAATCAATCCAAGAGGATCAAAAATGCGTGCAATTGTTGATAGAATTGTTCGTTTTGTGAAGTGACTCTGTTTAGGAATGTCTAATACGAATTTCAGAATGTCCTTCTCCGGTTCCCATAGTAATCCCAATGTCTTTGGATCCTTTACATCATGAGTTGGAAGTTGACGGGATTCATCCTCCCTTGAATGTGCAATAGCTTGGTGATTACTAGCCCATTTCCTTAATTCAAATCCATAAGAAAGCAGTAACTCTGATAGCACCTGTTTAAGTGCTTGAGCCTCCTGAACAGATTCTGCTCCCGAAAGAAGATCATCCATGTAGAAATCCCTTGAGATCATATTGCTCACGACCGGATAATGGTGGACATGGTCCTTGGCTATTTGCTGCAAGCATCGAATAGCCAGGTATGGGGGCTGACGCCATTCCATATGTGATGGTATTAAGTTGATACTCATGGATCTCCGTAGAATCATTATCTCTCCAGAGAATTCGTTGAAACCTGCGTTGATCTTCTCGAATTAGCACTTGTCGATACATTTGTTTAATGTCTGCAGATATCACGAACTTGTGTTTACGGAATCTCAATAAAATTGAGAAAAGATCATCCTGTAAGACAGGTCCCACATACTGTACATCATTAATGGACAACCCGGATGTAGTCTTGGCAGACCCATCAAATACTACTCTAACCTTTGTAGTAGTGCTACTCTCCTTCCTCACCGCATGATGCGGGAGGTAATATGCAGTTTCTGCACTTGTGTGTTTTGTTGTTGGAATTCTAGACATGTGTCCGACTGCTTCGTACTCATGCATGAATCTTCGATATTCTTCTGACAAGGATATGTCCCCTCTCAACTTTCTTTCGATAGATAGCAGTCGTCTATGTGCTCTCTCTCTTGATTCACCAAGAGCTTGAAGATTCTCTCGAAATGGAATGCTCACTATAAATCTGCCTGTTTCATTACGAGTAGTGGTGGCACAAAAATAATCTTCGCAAATCATATCTTCTGGCCTTTCCTTGTGAAAACCCTTACATTCTTCTAACTCCCAGAATCTTGTGACTTGATCATGTATCTGTTGAGTTGTAGCAATGTGACAATACTTATTCATTTGAATTTTCTTTTGCGAAAGGACTAATGGACCTCCTATTACCCATCCTAGTCTTGTTTTCTGCATGATAGGTAGTGATGGTCCCAATGGTATTTGCCCAACACATAGAAGGTTCCAAAAAAGTTCAGCTCCTATAAGCAGATCAATCGGGCGTTGTTGATAAAAGTGCTGATCAGCTAGAGTTAAATTTTTAGGTAATTTCAGTTCGTCTAAATCAATAGATACATTTGGCATGTCTCCGGTGATACCTTGAATGACCAAGCAGGTTATTTTTGCGCAATAGGCATTGCACCTTGATTTAAATGTAATCTCAGTTTTATTATTCAATTTTATTTGTTGATTACCAAGTCCTGACACTGGTTGATTGATTGACTTAAGATTCAAGTTTAGTCGATTACATAAATCTTGAGTTATAAAATGAGATTGGGATCCTCCATCCAATAGAGCTCGACACTCTTGCATGTTACCTTGTGAATTCTGCACATAAACTATGGCAGTTGCTAATATTACAGGTGTTTCCCCTCGTAGAGTATGATTACAGGAAACATTGTGTTTAACATTGGCATTGCTAGTTAATGCCGTTTCCACAGTCGCAGCAACCTTTGAAGTAGTCTCTTGAGAAAGCTCTTCCCGATGTAATAATGTGTTATGCTTCTTTGAACATTTTCTGCAATGTCCAGAAGTACAATCCTTATTCTGATGATTAGGTTTCAAGCAGTTGAAACATAACTGATGTTTCTGAACCTCGCTGATTTTTAATTGAACTGGTAGTTTCAAAAATTTCTCACAATGATAAATATTATGAGTATTTTTACAGATTGGGCAATTCACCCTTTGTGTGACATATGCCGATACGTTGCTCGTCTTGAATTTGGATGTCTTCGTTGACAACTGTGTGTTCTTCCCTTTATTGGTGGAATCTTGCTTATTCGAATCATTGCGCTCAAGATACCTGCAATGTGAATTCAAAAATTCCATGATTTCCTTAAACCTTGGTTTCTCAGTGAGTTGTAGCGTCTTCTTATCCCACTCTCTTTTAGTGTAGGTATCGAGTTTAGTGGAAAGTAAATAAACTATCATACTATCCCAACTTTCGACGGCTTCGCCTAAATTCTTCAATGCAAGCAGATGATTATTTGCTTGATCCATAAGCTGACGCAATGAAGTACTTGAATCCTTGCTCATTACTGAAAGTTCAAATAAACCCTTCACATGATAATGCGTCAATGCCCTTTGATCTTCGAAACGCTCCTTCAAAGTCGTCCATGCAATCGGATAATTTGCCGCGGAAATACCTAGGGCCTCAATAGCACGAGCGGCATCACCTGTCAATGCGGAATCTAAATAATGAAATTTCTGAATGTTTGTTAATGTCTGATTATCATCTATCATAGATTGAAACGTATCTCTAAATTTTATCCACCTATCGGGTGAACCATCAAAAGTTGATAGTTTGATAACTGGTAGTTTTATACTTAACTGCGGTTCTGACATTTACATTATTCTGCATGACAGCCTCTTGACGTTCAATTGGAGCCCTGTAAGCTCGCATAATCGTTCGCGCTCGCGTTACCAAATCAAAATATAATGCTTCGAATTGATTGCGTGCGTTCCTCTTGCAACGCTTCTGCTTCATCTTGTTCTTGCGAAGCATTCTCAGTTTTTGAATGCACATCATCAAATCGCTCGAATAATGGCTCGAGTTTTTGTAAACGAGTTTCTAATGCTACGATACCTTGTTCCGGATTAAAACCATCTAGGAAAGTTCTAAACCGTGTGAGATGAGCCTTAATCTGTCCGCGCGTTTGTACGAGTTGCTTTGTTGATACTGCCATTTTACGGTACTAATACAAATCAAGACGTACCAAGGAATAGAGGATAAATATCAAGGTTCCGTGTCTTGCCGTTGTGTATACGACTCGTCCTTGTAATTCGTAAATCTTCCAATAACCTGATGTCCGTGTGCGCAATGGTGTGTCCCACACAGGCGTAATCTTGAAACGCTGTACTCAAGCAGTCCGTGTGATAGAAAATCTCGCGCCTATTTTCCCCTTTGTTTGCACTCTTTCGTCTGTTCCTTTTATTGCACTTGATTGTCTCACATACACCTTTGACTCGTGTAAGCAAACGTTCGTTATTTATGTTATTTCAAGTCCACTAATGTCCAATTGTTTGTTTGCTGTTAAACTGTATTCAGTCGTTAGAAAATATCAAGTGAAAGCTGAAAGCAATAATTTTAGCTTTTCCTTTAGTCCAGTTCTGAAACCACTGTTAGTTTTACTTCATGTGGCAGGTATGTTAATTATCCGCCTGAAGGACTAATGGTACGATTGCATTTTGCGTAATTGCTATTTTTCTTTGGGTAATGATCGAGCCTGCCGCTGCCTGATATTGTCTACACCAACAATAAGGGCTACTGTAAATAATGAACATTCAGTACAGTCCTGATAGTACACTTTATTTTTATGCGTGACTGACCTCCTCAAGGCGTCTGGTTTCTGCTGTATCTTTAATACATACAATATACCCCATCGAGCCATGCTAGCTTATCTAAACCATATACATATAGGTCCGAGTCTCATCCGGAACAAATTATAAAATTAAAAACAGAAAATTCTAAATAAGCCTTTTAGAAACATTAAAAGGTATTTATAGAGAAAGTAACCTGCATTTTAACTTCCCAATGTATCTTTTGTAAGAAATGTACCTTTCTATGAAAAAGTCATAGACATAAGCTTTAGCATTTTCTTTCTTTCCTGGCTATTGAATGAATGGTTTAGATATTACTCTGAACTCCCGATTGTGAAAATGTAGTTACGTCATTTAAAGGTCAAGTTAATTTTTAAATAGAACTACTATTATTTATTATTATTTAATTATAATAAAGTTATAGTTGAATAATTTGATAAACTGTAATATCTCGTAACATTTATTTTCTTTTTCGATGATTCTCTGACTAATATTTTTACAGAATAGAATAATGAGGAGTGTAAAGAAAAACTATTGTTATTTTGGCAGAAAAATATGTACTGAAGTCATGCCCGTATATCTTTCAAAATAATCCAGTGTGTTTTCTCTGACACCAATTGGTTCCTCCCTCATTCTGCAAGGTGCATTGAGGTATAATACAATGAAAGATTTTTGCCGAGATATTTACAGTTTATGCAAAATTGCTGAAATTATTTCAAGCTTTAGTAACTCGGAAAATACTTAATAAAAATACTTTATTATAGTTTTGGAAAGCTCTTTAGTTAGCTATAAGAATATGTAATAAAAATAGGGAATGCTATTTAAAAATTTGAGGTGACTTCTAAGCGTAACCAACAATTTTCAAGGCCAAACCAATAAATCTTATGGGCCCCTCGAAACCAAATAACTTTGTCCGAAACATTTTGGGATAGGACCAACTCCCTGGAAGATATTCTTCAACTGAGGGATTAAAATGGGTCACCCTGTATAAAGTATGGACTAACAAACCGTTACAATCAATCGTTAAAACATATTCACAAAGGAAATTCAGTACACAAGACAGATCGCAGTTTCGGCCCACTGAGCCTCTCTTCAGCAACGCACCCTTAAAAATAGTTATTG
>CABEGB010001102.1:0-62500 GCA_901521435.1 Crematogaster levior
TTTATAATGTATCTTATATTACCGGATGTGTTAAAATTAAAATTTGATTTGTTCACTTGTTCTTTTTGGTGAGTTAAACTATTCTTCTATTACTTAGAATTATTTCCCATTTTTTTATGAAACGATAATTTTTACAGTTTATGGTCTACCAATTCACGGACATTTGTGTGGCTTGTTGATTGGTTATTCCATAAGTCACTTTGAATTCCCAAAAAACATGTGACTTGAAATTTTCTTCCGTTTGTTAATTTTTTAAAGATAGCTCGAAGAGAAGCCAAAACATTCAAATCTAAACTGATGGAATCTCAATAGTATTCTTCTAATTTTATTAAAATACGCACCTACATCCGTGTTGATTTTTAATTTCTTATACCCAGTTGCTCTATATTTTTATATAAATAAATAAAAATCCTAATCTAGACATTCGAGACGAAGGTTCCAAGACTTTCCCTGAAATGGATTCCAAAGTCTTCGGAAAAGTTTCTAAACGCTTTCTGAAATATTAAATAATTCCAAAATCCTTGGAGGAAGAGTTTACCAAATTATTATTTGATTCCAAAATCCTTAGAAGAAAAATTTGTTTTTCTTGAAATTTTAAATAATTCCAAAATGAGAGGAAACGTTACGAAACTTCTCCAGAAAATTTAAGCATAGAATTAAAAAGAAGATTTTCAAACTTTTCGTCTCGTTTATTGAAGAGGAAAATAACCAAGCTTCACTATGCAATACGACACATTCCTACTTAAGAGAGTCAAAAAGAAAAACTCCTTAATTTTTTTGGAAGAAATGAAAATTTTAAAGGAATATCTACAAAAAATAGTTAATCAATAATAAATTATAATTAATCAATTAATTAAATATTAAATAATCGTATTAATAATTAATAATTATATAATCAAGATAATACCATTATTGTTGTGCTATATTATTGTTGAAGGAATAATAACAAGAATACAATTCTACATGTAACTCTGATATCAAAAATTTTTATCATATTAAATTATAATATTAAATAATTTATAATATTTATTATATTAAAAAGAAAAATAAAAAATTTCAAATATTTTGGCGTCTACATAAGCTTAATCTCAAGATATGATCAAGAAAAATTTATGCCTAAACGTAAATTGAAACGTAAAGAAGAAGAAGAACAAACAGCATCAATTGATATTATAAACGATATTCCGCAAGATTGTTTTATGTTATCAGAGGAACCTAAAAGGGACAGACTTACAGAATTATTACGTTTAGAACATACCTACTCAAGAAAAGAAAAGTGTGATAAAACTTATAACTAATAGTTAGGACAGATTTTATGTTCCCGGAAAAAAACTAACAGCAACTCATGTATTATACTAACACTATATTAACAACAGATGATTGATCCATACTCGACAATACAGATTCCCGCAAATTTATAAAAAAGAAATAAATAAGCAGGTAGAAGAAATATCACAAAATCTTCTCAGTCATCTTATAATACACCTATTTGGACCAAAAAGGGAAGATTCGAGAGGAAATAAACGTTGGAGAATGATTTTATTTATATATTCATAGGTTTTCAAATTCTAAATGATAAAACTATTGGCAATCCTTTACCAACATTGTCGATAATTTAAATCAATTAAATGGAGCGCAATACTTCTTAATATGTCTAGCTCTGGATTCTATCAAATATAAACGGATCCCGCAGATAATTATAAAACTGGATTTATAACTTCTTTCGGTCATTAATTCAACAAAAATGTCTTTTGGATTAAAGAATATTCTCGCTACCTTTCAACGATTAATGGATTTAGTAATAACGGGGGTTAGAAGGTGAAAAACTATTTGTTTATATGTATGATATAGTCATTTACTTCCTTTGTTGGAAGAATACGAAAGAAAATATAACTTATTGATAAAATGACTTGATAAAGCTAATCTAAAATTACATTAGTCCGATAAATGTGAATTTTAAAAATAGAAGAGCGATAATATATTGTGTTAAACATTTACAATCATATCTGTACAAATGGAAATTCACTTTATATTACAAATCAAATCTTTACTTTGGTTTAAAAACACAAGACGCACATATAACAATATTCCACTGAAGATTAAAATTTGCAGAATACAACGTAGTATATAAAGAGAGTAAAACTAATGTAAATGTCAATGCCTGTCAAGAAATCCGGTAAATTTTGAGGAAATAAACTGTAATATAATTAACCATAAAAGGTTTTTGAACTCCAGCAATTTGCAAAACGCAAAAATAATTTAGTAAAGTATAAAAATATTGCATTCTTATCCACTAGTGAAAGACAATGAGAAGGCCGAAGGGAAGGCCAAAGTTTTGACCCAAATTACAGTGTGGCGGTCGGATCACACGCACCTGCACGCACGCAACCCGAACATCACAGCGAGAATATTAATTTATTTTCCGCAACGCGCTCGCGAGAGGCCGTGATAGTACCACGGAACGCCGCTAGGCGGCGACTAAACTCGTAAGTGAAATCCGCTACCGATAGGTATAAGTAGAGAGGCCAGTGAATCGATTGATACTCACTTATTGTGGGTCTGCGTGAGCTGTGGTTGTTGTGTTAGTCGTCGATGTTTCGTGACGAGATATTTTATTTTATTTTCATGATGTAGATCTTTGAATTTGATTGATGATTTGAAGCAGGTAAATTGAAGTTTTGAATAATGATAGGGGAAATCGAATGTTTCGGTTTTTGGTTCGTTAGAGCTACGAACAGTTGCTGTGTTGTAATTACTGCAAAGTACTATACATACTCAAGTTATTTGTATGAAAAAAATTCAATACATAATAGATATGAAGATATATTAATTTATTAATATATATAATAATTACAAATAAAAAGTAATAAATAACGTGTTCTAAAGTTAACCCTAGTACTTCTAGTAGGAAGAGTTTTTTTTTGTTTCGAAATTTAAATCGATTGGAGTCACTGCGTGTCAACTTAAATCTTTTATCATTTCGATTGAACACCGCGATAACAGAGATCCTACAACACTTGTTTTAAACAAAATAAAAATTTGATTTGAATAAATGAAACACACAAAAGTAATAATCTTATAAAATATATTCCAAGTTCCAACAAAATAAACATGAATTAAACTTTTAACACTAGTTATATGCTTATTGAAGAAACGTAAATATTTAAAAACATATTTACATCATTTTTGATGATCGAATTTCGACCTGTTTGTATGAAATAAAAGAATTTTTATATCAAGATATACCTATTAATATAACTCAAAATATGCGAAAAAAAATAAAAATAATAATCTAAATTGAAACAAAGTGAAGAATAATCTCATAAAATATATCATAAAATATAAAATATATCATAAAAAGTCTTGAAACTTTGAATAATACATACCTACTTATTGGGAAAAAGCATTTAAAAATATTATTTTATCTACATTTTTTGGCGAAAGACAGTTTCTTTTGTCGTTGGTCAATTGGCCTGTTTTAGAAAATATCCTCTCTGAAGAAACCGACGTTCCCGGAATATAGAAGTATTTCGTGGCTAATTCATATAATTCGGGAAAAACATTAGTTTGTGTTTCTTCCAGAACTCAAGTGGACTCTTCGATTGTTCTACATGAGGAAACTTTAAATATTGCCTTATTGCGAGTATTGCAGTTGTAGTTGGAGTAGTATAAGATTTAATTCGAGTCATTTTATTATCAAAGTAAGTCCATATGTTTTCAGCATTTTGTGATGTTGATGTAGCAGATTCTAAAGTAGTTAGAGTTGACGAATTATATTTTTTATGTATCAAATAGGTAAGTTTAACCGAAATCCATTTTTAGGTGTTATTGGCATTTTCTTCTAATCCAAATGCTACTTTTTGGATAAATCTTGGATCTAAAAAAGTTGCTTTGGAAACTATTTTAATTTGTTCTAAACATCTAAGCCGGCGATTAACTTTTCGATAAACTCGTTTTCAACATCTCACCACAATCACTTTGAGTTTGTATATTTTTAAGGATGTGTTGTAACTTTTTATCAATGGTGTAATCAATGAGATGGTTGGGTATTTCTCGCCGGAAAGAACCGTAGTGTAATTAAGATTTCAACAAGTTTCAATATTGGAACACAATCTTTTAAAATCATACATTAAGAAGCATTTAAAAATTTAGGAGCTTTCGGGAGATTGGTTATGACCATCGAAAGGGCATCTTTAATTTGCAGAAGCCTTTCCATTATTATAAGAGAAGAGTTCCATCGTGTAACTCTTAACTACATTGCTTAATTTTTAGTATTGGAAATTCCATTTGAAGTTGAATGTTTTTCAATTTTTCTATGGCAAGAAACACTGTTTGAAATGGCCAACCAGATTTCTACATTTCTTTAGAATTTTGGTAAGGAGGTAATTGGATGATACAGCCTCAGTTACACTTAAGTTTAGAGTGTGTGCCACATATGGATGGTGATATTTTTGCAAATGTTGACTTATTGATTTTTTAATATTTGCTCCATTGTTTAATACAATAGTTATTGTTTTATTGAAAATTTGCCATTTATTTAAAATGGTTGTCAATACACTTACAATATCTTTTACAGTGAGATCCACAAATTTCTTTGGTTACCAAAACATTAGAACACATTTTATCATCATGAATAAAATAACTAGTAACCGTTAATATATTCTTTAGCACTAGCAGATGTCTAGATGTCTGTTGCAATCGCAACATTTCCATCGGAATTCAGTTTTTTCTTCAACTCCGAAACTGATTCTGCATATAAATTTGGCAATATATTTACAGATAAATGTTTTCTGCTTGGTAGAGTGTACAAAGGATTTAATTTGTTTGTATATTCCCGAAAACCTTCATTTTCAACTATAGATAATGGCTGATAATCAGATGTTATCATTTGGACTAATTTCATATCAATTTCTTTTTTATCTTGAGCTGATAGTTCATTACATTGGGTTCCAAATAATTTTAATTGTCGTGGACGTTTAGTTACGAAATTCGATTCATCACTATTAGCTTTTCTTTTTGAGGAAGCATTTTGTGACACAGCTACAGGATGTAGATACATTTTCAATAGAAGATGGAGGTATAGGATTATTTTCTTCCAAAGTTCTTTGAGGCTCATTCTCTTTTTCAGGTAAAGGATCGTCTTCTACTTTGTAGGAAAAAAACCGATTCAAAAATATTCAAAATAAAATGCTGCAAATTGTTATAAATATGTATTCTTTAATTTATACTTTAATTTATACTTTAATTTATACTTTTAATATAGCGTTTTGAAATAAAGCAAGTTTAATCGATCTGAGAGCGATTAATGATGTCATTGACCAATCACAATTATTTCTCTGAAGAATAAATCTGTGATTGCCTGTGATTGGTCAATCACGTCAATCTCAGATCGATCAAACTTACTTTATTAAAAAATGTTATTTTAAATGTGTGGAAAATTATTTGATAATATAAGTGAATACGTATGAAATTATTTTGTCAGACTTCATGTTTTTTTCAATATAGCAAAAATTAATATTAGGCAAAATTCTCGAATAGCAAAATCTGGAAGTGAAAAACTCAATGTATGCAAAACATAACATTTAAGAGAGATGACTTCTAAGCTAATTTTATTTGGGAATTGTAACTCTAAAATTTTAAAATCAGTTTACATATGATATTTTTAAATTTCTTAAATCATTTCGAACATTTTTTAAATATAACTGGACTTGAAGGCGCTTTTAGTTAATAATTTTAAGATTGTATTTTTCATTATGGACTTACTCTTTTTTATAGGATATACTAACATTTCAGGTCTTGAAGGATCATTCTCGTTAAATTGTTTTAGATGAATTTGCTTAAGATGCTTTTTTAGATTTGTTGTGTTTGCATGATATGCAAGTTGTTTTTTGCATATAGAACAAATAACATTTTTTTTATCTTTACCTTTAATATAATAATCCCACACGGTGAATTTTTTCGCTCTTGATTTCATATTTATTACTCATAATTATATTGATTAAGACTTATAGCGGTTAAGTATAAAATTCACGTTACTATTGTTCCCAAAAGTAAAGCTTATATTATTAGTGTTGCCAGGCGGAGAAAGTTACATGGCACATGCACACAATTAGAATTAGACGTGTCGTTTGCTAGAATCAATGCGAGAGCCGCGAGAGCAAGAACGAGAACTGTCCTACAAAATATAAGGTTGTAAGTTGTTGTAACTCTTGGTTCATTTACGAACGGAGTCCGAGAACCGAAAAATATAAAGCTTGTTCTCGAGAACATCGAGAACTTTAAAGAACCGAATACTATTGATTCTTTGTACTTGAATACTTCCATCATTAGTTTTAAATTAAAGTAAGGATAATCGACATATAGGCTGCGTTCCGTTATTCGCTGCGAGTGCTGACGTCATACAAGTGTACTGTGGGTAACGTTCTGTTTTAACTTCACGGGCTTTTGGACTACTGCAAGATCATAAAACGGAACGTAATACAGTACGCTTTCATCTATATTTGTTGTGTTTACAATTAATTACAATTAACTTCGATATCACAATAATGGATAAAAATAAAACCATACTTGCATTAGCTACAAATTTATTAGTAAATGTTATAAATACAAGTAATTCAGATAGGGAAATTATAAGAAAATTAAACCAGCGAATTTGTGTGCCCAGAAGACGATGTAAAAATTATGTGGAGATATCATATCTTCATATTCAGATATGGAGTTTAAAATTCATTTTTGGTAAATTGTTAAATATAAGTGCAATTTTATAAATAAACTGAAAAATAGTGATAAGAAAAATTAACCCAAAAATTTTTACGCAATCAATAAAGTATTAAAAAATTTTACTTTTTTATTAAGGTAAACTTATACAACACTTATTGTTACTATTAAATGTTAAGGTAAACTTATACAACACTTATTGTTACTATTAAATGTTTTTTTATTATTTTAATTTAATTATAATCTTAAATATTTGAAGATTACAATTAAATTTTAATATTACATTAAAAAACAATTGAGATCAAGTAATAAGTTTTGTGTCCGAATAGATATATGTCCGGTCATTGGGATGTTTAGCTTACTTATGATTAGATTGTTTGTTATTTATAGAATGACACTCACAACGTTTATATTTTTGTTGGAATTATTAACTCCACATCTTGTAAAAAATTCAGAAAGATTTGGCCGTTCTCCAATATCACTTGGAAAAGAATTATTATTATCTATTAAGGTAATGGCAACACCCGATTCATACAGGTAAATATTTCATAATTTAAAATTTAAAATTATTTAAATAGTTATTAAATATATTTTCTATCATTTTTTATAGATTTTCTTAAGCATATATGTGTGAATTATTTTATTTATTCTGTATTATTTTGCTTTATCTTTATTTTATTTTTAGAAATAAAATTTAGAGACCAAATTTTTTTTATTAACAGACGTGTTAGTGATAGAGTTAATGTAGGAAAAGCAACAGCTTGGAGAAGCGTAAGGAAAGTTGTTTCCGCTTTATATTTTCATTTACATATATTTATAAAATGGCCATCACTGGAAGAAGTAAAAGGTAACTGGACATTAATAAAAAATAGATATGGTTTCCCCAAAGTGATAGGTGCAATCTAGGATACATCAAAAGGCACGGTAGTGTCTCGCGCCAAGTATACACAGCGCGTACAGCGCGATACGAAGCGCGAGACAGACCGAGACTCTTTTACGCGAGACCAAGTTTTGAGAGACCCTTCAATTATCAGATCTCAATAACGATTGAACCGATCAACTTCTAAGTAGGCTTAATGGATAACTTGGGATTGATTTGCATAAGAAAAGTATTTTTATTTTTCTCCTATGTGCCCTACGAACGGAGATATTGCGATAGATATTGCGTCAGATAAATGTGAATTTACGATTAAGAAACTCCGTTTTCTTAGTCGTCACCATCATCGTAAAGTGTTCACAAGAGTGTCTGTGGTGAGGGGTGAAGAAATTTGCTACAGGACGTCGTTTATTGATCGTCAAGTGATGGGCAAGAGGATCGCGGTGAGAAGTGAAGTCCGTCATCCTCCTAATCCAGAGCTATTATTTAGTTGCACATTTCAAGCCGATTTCGTCGGTCGACGCCTACTGTCCCCCTCTCGCGGCGCGTGACACTTCATCTCAGGAGCGTCACGCGTATTATAAGTATGACGATATTCCAATCCCCCTAAGCCTGTTAGAACATTCTTTCTTTAAATAATTTTAGACAAATAATCGAAAATCCTTTTGTTATTATTATATTCAATAATAATATTCTACATTATTATTATTATTATTATTATTTATTATTAATTATTATTAATTTATATTTAATAATAATAATTGTATATTTCATTTAGAAGTTTCGTTAGTTCTTGTGCATTTATAATAAAATTATAATAATAATTCATTAATTTCCGTAATATAGGCAGAATCCCAATCAGCAAACAATGTTTTTAAAAATGTTTTTAAAAACATTTTGAAAACATTTTTAAAAACATTTTTAAAAACGTTAAAAATAATGGGTTAAGTCCCCTTTTTTTCATTAAAAAAATATTTATTTTAACATTTGATAAAATGTTTTTATAACGTTAAAAAATGTTTATTTTAATATTTGAACAAATGTTTTTATAACGTTACAAAATGTTTATTTTAACATTTAAAGAAATGTTTTTATAATGTTAAAAAATGTTTATTTTAATATTGGAAAAAATGTTTTTTTAACGTTATAAATACGATTGTTTAACATTTGAAGAAAATGTTTTTTCCAGATTTGAGAAACGTTTTTTTGAAGATTTGAAAAATGATTATTTAAGATTTGAAAAAATATTTTTTTATCATTTGAAAATGGGTTAAAATTGAATAAATGAAAATGAACAAACAACATTTTTTGGTTACCAAAGAAAGTATTTTTATGTATACTTATACATAATGTAACATCAATATATTATATAAGTAATAATATGTACTTTAATTAAAATATATAATAAAACAAAAATGAGGGTACTTATGGATGTTTTATGAGATACTTTTATCTATCTCATCACAGTCTTTTTCACTCAGGTCATCGCCTGATTCATCATCGTTTTCAGAAGAACCGCTTTTGCTATCATCGGTAACATCTTCTGGGTCGTCTTTCTTATTGTTATAGACGTTTTTGCTAATACAAAATAGAAAATAGATATTACTAAACGTTCAAAAATATAAATGTACCACAGAGTGGTACATAGCTTCGATGGCTTCATATCAGGCATATCAACACTATAATTACAAATGTAAATAAATTACATACTAATTATTAATTATATTACTAATTATTTTGTTAATTTATAATTGAATATACTTTAATAACTAAATTACATGTTTAATTGAAACTAATAATACAAGGTTTTAAACATTTTATATTTTACTAATAATATTACAATACAACATATATGTAACTTTCAACTTACATAATTTTAAATAAACATATAATGTAATATTTAAATTGGATTCAATTACAAATTTAGAAAAAAATTAGAAGTTAAATTATTTTCAATTACACATTTGTAAAGTAATTAAGAGTTAGTTTTAATTAAAACAAATTTTACTTTTAATTATTTTTTAAAATTTGTTTTAATTAAAACTAACTCTTAATTACTTTACAAATGTGTAATTGAAAATAATTTAACTTCTAATTTTTTTCTAAATTTGTAATTGAATCCAATTTAAATATTACATTATATGTTTATTTAAAATTATGTAAGTTGAAACAAATTTAACTTCTAATTATGTCATTGAATCCGATTTAATAGCTAAATTATACGTTTAATTAAATGTAATGTAAGGTGAAAGTTTTATATGTTATACAAATCGCAAACTTGTTTAAAAAAGTTTAAAAATCGACGGGAAAATATTTTAAAAATCGTAATATTAATTTTTTAAGCAATTTAATTTAGTATTACATACGCGCGCAGTCAAGATCTAAAAAAATGTTATAAAAAAACTAAAATATGTAATATTTACTTTTTTAAACGAAAGGTGGCCTGAGCCAACCAAGGTCCTGCATTCCGCCCAAATGTGGTATTATTGATCATTGGAAAATCCATAGCTATTGCTTCTATAAGAAAAAAATACAATATAAGAGCACACAGTATATCTCTATCAGGCTCAATTACATTTATTTATTGGAACAGGTCTATTTGTGAGACAATAAAATCTTACCAATCATTATTTTGGCAATTCGACGATTTGATAACTTTATCTTCGTTCCTCGTTGTCCTTTCCAATTGAAAACACTTGCTACTTCATCGTCCAGAACTAACCGGAGTATGGAATTAATCTGTTTTTTTAATGGTTCTCCCACGACTCCTGAGTGTAGCGCTTCGACCTAAAAAATATATATAATTATAGATAATGTAGCTAAAAAATAATGTAGCAAGAAAATAAAATATCTCACCACTTGCAAATGAAAAGGTTCTTTTTTTAGTTTACGTTCGACGATGCGTAATTCTTCTATGTTTTTTACAGGAAACTCGTCCAAAACATGGACAGTAGGAGTCATCATTACGGTTGAAGGCTTCTTCACCATTGCCGCTGTTTCCAAGAAACTTTCCATATTTTTGTCAGTTTTGCGCAAAGACATTTTGCACGAAAACACTTCAACTGAAAGTAATCGAAAACATAAGTTTTATTTAGGGTTGTTAGTATAAGTGAGAGAGCAACAATCTACTTCACTATCTGTTATATCTTTATTACCCTGTATATATAAACGACATTTTCAACATACCGTTGAGATAACAAATTGCATCGGCCAGAGATTCCAGTGTGGCCACTCCCCTATTTGATAAAATATTATTTATATTTCTTTGGTTATACTTAACCTTTGTTACTTAGAATGTGTTTAGTTATACTAAATATGAATTGATATGAAGCTCATATGTGTACATATTTCATACTTGTCATATAATACACACACATTTTTTAACTATATTGGGAGAACTTGCTGGGACAACTTGTCTACAAACTAGCTATGACAAATATGATAAGAAATAAGGTATTACTTACTTGATTGATCAAAAGCTTCTGAAATGTTATAAACTTGCACTGTGAATCCGTATTCAGAGCAATTCAGAGTTCAACCGCACACGCTTTCCTGTAAAATACTATTATAGGTTAGACAAAATCGCATAATATTTGGGCTACGTTCCGTTTCACGCATATGCGCACATAATATATAATATACGTAACGTGTACTGTAGGTAAATGCGCGCATATGCGTGAAACGGAACGCAGCCTTGGTATCACAAGTTTTTACGTAATTTTCTATGATTTGTTCACAGTCGTACTTTTTCGTAAGTATTTTAGTTACCGTACATTGCAGCGGTATAATGATGATTTGCCGATGGACATATTTTAACCACCGACACAAATCGATGAAATATAGCAATGTAAATTTTTCCACTTGTTTCTTTTATTTCCGACACACACAATGTATATATTGTTGCGCTCCGCGCCGGCTAAGGACACTTCCGCGCACTCTCTCACTCGCACACTAGCACACTCGCGACTTCCCGCCGAGGCGGAATAAGAAAGCGGCTTCGTGGATTAAAAGAACTCTTTAATTGAAATCCGTAGAAGAGAACACGTCTCTTCGTTACAAGAAACCGTTTATAACAAACACATCTCTGTTTAACAAACAACCGACTCGTTGCCGGGGAACGCTCGTTGCCAGGGAACGCATGGCGACGCGAAACACATAGAGTCGCAAGAGCGGTCGCAACACTGCCCCCCTTCTTCCAGAATGTCGTCCCGACATTCAGGGAGGGCAGTTTCCTAGGAACCTCTCGTCCCTTTAATCTCACAGAAAGGGGAGGCGGTCTTCTCGGGACCTCTCGTCCCTAGACCCGCAATCCTCTGACGGCTTCCCGCCCTACCCCGAGCTGCTGCTGCGGGTTACCGGGCTCCGTCTTCTTTTCTTCCCCTCTTCCGCGCCTCTTCTCGTTGCCTCGCTCTTCTGAGTCCTCTTCCGTTCTTCGGACAAGGGGGGTAATAAACTTCCTGAGGTACCAACGTCCCGCAGGACTCCCCTAGTCCCTGCCTCGGCATTCGCCCTAAGGCCCACGGAAAAACCTCAGGCGAAAAACCGTGGGCGAGGCAGTCTTCTTTTAGGACACGACTTTCACCAAATACGTCGTCCGCTTCCCTTTTCAATGCCATTCGCCCTCGACGAGCGCCTCTACGACGGGGTGCGACGGCCGTTCCCTCCAGCTCCATTCTGTCAAAAGAAACCACAAACAGAAATAGTGTTCAAACTTCACTTAATTAAAATTACTCCGGGCTCTGACTCCCTATGCGCCTTTCGGAATAAGGCGCGAGCCTATCCGCGTGCACCACCTTTTTCCTACCTCTCCCTGACTTCTGGATGCAAAATACCACGTCGCCGAGTTTCTTTATTACAAGATATGGCCCCTCCCAATGCCTCTGCAATTTGGGAGCTTTTCCCTTGGTTCTACGGGGATTGTAAAACCAAACTCTCTGTCCCTCATTAAAAGTAACTGACCTAGCCTTCTGGTCATACCAGTTTTTCATCCGAGAAGATTTCAAACAAACTCTTTCCCTTACACTTTTGTGGATTTCGTCCATCTTACCTCTGATTTTCTGTAAATAACCAACCTCAGTTTCCATCGTTCCAGGAGGTTTACCACGAAGAAGATCAAGCGGCAATCTCAAGTCGCGAGCGAGATAGAGTTCGGCAGGTGTTACTCCTGTCGTCTCATGTCTGGAAGATCTATAGGCCAACAGATACAACGGAATCCAACGATCCCAATCCTTTTGATTTTCTGAAACGAACTTTGCCAGATAATTTAGGATCGTCTGATGATGACGCTCGACCATTCCGTCGGACTGAGGATGCAAGGGCGTTGTCCGAGTTTTCCTGATTCCCAGTATATTCGATAATTCTCGGAATATTCGCGATTCAAAATTTCTTCCCTGATCCGTGTGTATTTCCAATGGAACTCCGTGTCTGGCGACAACCTCTCTCAGAAGACTTTCCACTATGGTTTTTGTCCTAATATTACTTAGAGGATCAACCTCCACCCACCTCGTAAAACAATCTATCATCACAAGGAGATATCTGTTTCCTGAAGACGTCTTGGGAAAAGGACCAAGAATATCCATTTGGACTCGTTCGAACGGAGCTCCAACATTATAAATTTGAAGAGGAGACTTCCCTTTCCCTGCAGGACCCTTCTTAGCGACACAAACCTCACAGGACCTACACCAGTTTTCGACGTCCTGTTTACACGTTGCCCAATAAAATCGTCTCCGAATCTTCTCAAGGGTCTTATTAATCCCAAAATGTCCTCCAGAAGAAGAATCGTGGGCCTCCTCTAATACATGTCGAACCCTGGACTTGGGAACAATAAGCTGAAGAACATCTCTTTTTAAATTCGGGGCCACCCACTTTTTGTACAACACGCCATCTTCCACAACAAGAGAGTCCCAATAGGACCAATAAACTTTTGCAGCAGGGCTCCCCGCTGAAATTTCCTGTCTTAGAGGGCGTTGCCCCGCCTCTTTTCCTAGAAGAAAAATTGCAATATCAGAGTCTTCCAATTGTTCTTTACGCCAATCTAAAGATTTTTCCTCAAAGAGCGTTATTCTACCTACTTCCCTCTCTTCCTCTAAACTTTCTCTTACCTCAGTTCTTTCGCAATACCGACAATCTTCCCTAATACAAGGTCGTCTGGATAGACCATCCGCGTTACCATGAGAGGTCCCCTTCCTGTGTATGACCTCGAAGTCATACTGCTGCAGTCTCTCCAACCAGCGAGCCAACTGTCCTTCAAGATTTTTGAAAGACAGCAACCATCTAAGAGAAGCGTGATCCGTTCGGACCCAAAATTTACGTCCACACAAATAATGATTAAAAGATTGAACAGACTCAACGATAGCTAATAATTCACGTCTAGTGACGCAATAATTCCTTTCGGCTTTATTTAGCATTCGGCTAAAATAAGCGATTACTTTATAAATGCCGTCCTGTCTTTGCGACAAGACAGCCCCGATTCCAGTATTTGACGCGTCCGTGTCTAAAAGAAATTCGCCCTTCCCTTCGGGAAAAGAAAGGACCGGAGAACTCGTCAAGGCGAGTTTTAGTTTTTCGAAAGAGACACGACATTGCTCATCCCAAATAAATTTGATTTGGTTTTCTGTGAGCGCATAAAGCGGCTTCGCTAAGGCAGAAAAACCTTTAACAAACTTACGGTAATAGGAGCAAAACCCTAAAAAGCTTCGCAATTGCTTCTTAGTCTGGGGTACTGGCCAATCTTTCACGGCCGCCACTTTTTCTGGATCAGTGGTTATACCTTTCTCAGAAATAATGTGTCCAAGATATTTAACTTCTTTTCCAAAGAATACACATTTGTTCGGATTAATTTTTAAATTTACCTCTCTCAAGCGACAAAATATTTCCTTTAAATTGTTAATCATTTCCTCAAAATTTTTACCAAAAATAATAACATCGTCAAGATAAACCAAACACTTTCCCGGAATGAATTTACTTAGTACTTGTTCCATAATGCGCTCAAAGGTAGCTGGCGCGTTACAAAGTCCGAAAGGCATAACCGTGAACTGCCACAAACCTTTCCCGATGGAGAACGCGGTTTTCTCCCTGTCACCGGGGCGGATCTTTATCTGCCAGTACCCACTCTTAAGATCTAATGTAGTAAACCAAGTGTTACCTGCCAATTGATCCAAAATGTCATCAATTCTCGGTAGAGGGTAAGAATCTTTTACCGTTACAGAATTAAGCTTCCGATAATCCACACAAAATCTTATGGTTCCATCCTTTTTCCTGACAAGGACTGCTGGAGAAACCCAAGGACTAGAAGATTCCTCTATTATTCCATTTTCCTTCATTTCCAAAATTGTTTTATCCACCTCTGATCTCATCTCAAAAGGAATTCTCCGGGGAACCTGCTTAATGGGGGAAGAATCTTTCACATTAATAACATGTTCCCCTACTTTACAATTCCCAGCGGTTATTGTCTCCGAAAATAAATCTTGAAAATCGCGTAAAAATTTTCGAAAATCTCCCTTTTGATTTTCATTCAACTCGCGAGAATTTTTCTCCAGAAGACTCTCAAAATTCGAGGGAATATTAGATTCTATTAAGCGTCCGCATCTTTTTATAGAACTCCTTCCGAAAACAGAGTCAAAAATATTTCCTAATTCCAACCGCACAAGAAAATCGACCCCCAAAATGCAGTCATCTGAAATTTCCGCGACAAGCATGGGAAATTCTACAATTTTTTTCCCAATGCGCACTTTCACAACTGCTCTTTGTTTTACCGTAAACCTTTCCCCCGTGGGATATCTCAAAGAGCAGCTTTCTTCCATCAATTCTGACTTTTCCACAAAATTTCTATTTATAACCGAAACGTCAGAGCCCGTATCTATTTTAAAAACGCAACTCTTTTCATTCGCAATCCCCTCGTAACAGTAGTAATCCAAATCTCGATTAATCCTATTTAAATTATAAAAATTTTCAATTCTCGCGACTGGGGCTCTCAACTTCTTAGCCGAACCCGCCCCTCCAAGCTCGACTATTCCTTGTTTCCCATTTTGCCAGGACACTCAAAACGGAAATGACCGGCCTTACCGCATTGCCAACATTCTTTGCTGTCACGCCCCCTCCCCTCGTTGAATTTGCCCCCCTTAACAAATTTGTTCTTTTCTTTCAGATTTCCGTCCTTTCCCCTCGCGCCCTTAAAAACGCGACCATCAAACGTCTCCTTTCTTTCCCCCGCTGCATAGTAATTTTCCTCCCTTCTTTTTCCGGAAAAATAATTTTCTCCCCTCCTCTGCTCCGAGCAACTCTCCTGAATACATTTTATGGCCTTTGCCCTCTCAATTGCCACATTCAGAGATGTCACCCCCTCGAGCTGGAGAGTTCTTTTTATATTTGCCTCCGTAAGAGAGGAAATAAATTGCGCGCACGCAATTTTGTCTCGCACGGGATGTGGACATTCGGGATACGCGAGGCGCGACAACCTCTCCAATTCCGCCCCCAGAGAAGCGAAATCCTCCCCGAACCGCTGCTTTCTATTCGTAAACTGCGAATAGTAATTCTGCAGAGACCGCGTTTCCCCGAAACGCAGCTCGAGCTTCGCTTTCAATTCCGAGAACGAGATAGGCTCCGCTCCGTCGGCGCAGGAGTCGAGAAGCGCGCGCGCCTTTCCCCGCAAAGACGACGCTAGGACAACCGCTTTCTCCGACTCCGTCCACAAATTCGCGCGCGCGATCAGCGAGAATTGCGATAAAAACTCGCGAAGCGGCGCCGTTCCGTCGTAAACGTCAGGTTTCAGTTTTAAATTACGCGTCGCGTGCCCCGCACACACGCCCTCGCCCGCGCCGGCCAAACTCGTCATCCCGCAAGGATCGGCGGAAGAAAGAACATTATTGGAGGGACTTAGCTGTGTAATCTGAAGACGTAGACGCTGCAGCTCAGTTTCCGTTCGCTCCCTCTCGGCCTGCCAGCGCTCATGCTCCAAGCGTCGCTCCTCTCGGATCTGCACAAGCTCCTGCAGAATCTCACGTTGAAACTCCGTTTCGGAGGCAGCGGCGGGCGTCCGTGAACGCGTCGCAACAGGGGAGCGTGGCGTCGTCATGTCTAGATCCGTCCTAGATCTTGTCCGTGCTCGGACGAGCCCCCAAAATGTTGCGCTCCGCGCCGGCTAAGGACACTTCCGCGCACTCTCTCACTCGCACACTAGCACACTCGCGACTTCCCGCCGAGGCGGAATAAGAAAGCGGCTTCGTGGATTAAAAGAACTCTTTAATTGAAATCCGTAGAAGAGAACACGTCTCTTCGTTACAAGAAACCGTTTATAACAAACACATCTCTGTTTAACAAACAACCGACTCGTTGCCGGGGAACGCTCGTTGCCAGGGAACGCATGGCGACGCGAAACACATAGAGTCGCAAGAGCGGTCGCAACAATATTATATAGATCGAGGGCTCGTGAAAAAAAGTCCTTTCCTCGATCAGCAATAAATTCCAGTCCAAGCAATAAAATTTGCATCAGACACGTAAGTGCAAAATTTAAGGTTATGCAACGATACGGTAATAATGGTTATATGTAATAAATTATAAAAATGAAAACCTTTATTTTCTATGAAGCCAATTTACTCTGCATCAGCAGCGAAGTTTTTTTTCGGGATGATTTCTCAAGTCCTTTCGCTTTCAAATCAAGGGCATTCAAGGGTAAAGCCTCTGGTCTGCAGGACACAATAATGGCTCCTGCGCCTCCTGCACACCAGCGCGATGCGTGTATATATAAAAAAGCTTCTTCTTCTTCTTCTTCTTCGGATTTGGTTGGCACCGAACCTCGTAGTGCAGGCTCACCTCGTAGTGCAGGCTCATAGTGATAGAAAGGGAGAGGAGAAGGGGAAGGAAAGGAAAAATAAACTGGTTATTGTGGGACAATCTGTCACTCGAAAGCTCTAACCGGGGAGAGTGATAGAAAGGGAGAGGAGAAGGGGAAGGAAAGGAAAAAACTGTGTAAACAGGGTGACCCATTTTAACTTTAACTCGAAAAATAAGCACACTACGAAAAAATGTTTAGAATCAAAATTTCGTCATTTCGAGGGGGACGTACAATGACGTTAAAATCAGCCCCCCACCCCTCCCCCTGGGCGGTGAGGGGGGGCAAGTTTGAAATCTTAAATGGGAACCCCTATTTTTTATTGCATATTCGGAATCTTTGGCTAAAAACACATACAATTTGTCTGAAACATTTTTCTCGATTCATGATAGATGGCGCTGTAATCGACGAAATTCAATTTCTTCGATTTCTCTTACTGAGAACCCATGCTTACGATTCTGCAATAAATTAACAATAAAAATACTACGTTTTCATTGTTAATACTCGAAATTAGTCTTAAAACAAACTTCTCATTATTTTTTATTACTCATTAATTACTTCTCAAGAAACTGCTTTTAGCGTAACCTGCCCTTTAGGCAACTTGAATGGTCCGAAGTACCGAGACATTTTGGACTTTCCATCTGATGGAGTTCCTCTAAGTATCCCTCCAAAATTTTGTCCATTTAGTGCCAAAGTCACAAGTGTTTATGTATTTTTTTAACATTTGTACTCTGATAAAATTCTGGTAAAATGGCAAATTATACGCCTACAGAAGTAGTCGATATTCTTATAACCTTTGGTGAATGTGGTAGAAATTACAGACTTACTGCCCGTACTTATGCGGAGCGATTCCCAAATCGCCGCCATCCTACTGATCAACAAATTATAAACATTGAAAGGAGATCTCGTAATAATCCACTTCATCGCGAAAGGCGAAGGAATAGACTTCATAATAATAATGACCCTAGATTGCTCGCAGTTTTGGCTATGGTTCATCAAAATCCCCATATTAGTACCCGTCAAATAGAACGAGAACTGGGAATCCCTCAAACTACGGCACATAGATTGTTACGATCAGTCAATTACCATCCGTATCATATTACTCTGGTACAGGAATTAAGTGAGGCCGACTGCGTACTCAGAGTACAATTTTGTAGATGGGCTCTTGAGATGTTAGATCAGAATCCAGATTTTTTTAGTAATGTTTGTTTCAGTGATGAAGCAACATTCATCAGCAATGGTAGTCTCAATAGGCATAATTGCCACTATTGGTCACCAGAAAATCCACATTGGTATCGTGAGGTGCTTAATCAACATCGTTGGAGTTTATATGTATGGGTAGGCATTTGCAATGGCCAAGTCATTGGACCTCATTTTTTTGAACGTCCAATTAATAGTCCAATGTATTTAGAATTCCTCGAAAATGATTTGCCAGCATACCTAGAGAATGTTCCCCTTGCAGTTAGACTAAATTTATGGTATCAACAAGATGGTGCTCCTGCTCATTATGCTCGTATTGTACGGATGTTTTTGAATCAAAGGTTCCCAAATCGGTGGATAGGGCGGGGTGGACCAGTTCTGTGGTCTCCGAGATCACCGGATTTGAACCCCCTTGATTTCTTTTTATGGGGATACGTTAAAGATGCAGTGTATAGTGAAGCTCCAACGACAAGATTGAATATGATGGAAAGAATAAGAAGAGCTTGTGAAGCCATAACTTCTTTAATGCTAGAAAATGTACAACGTAACTTTCGCTGTCGATTACTGTTATCCTTAGAAAATAATGGTGCACACTTTGAGCATCTCCTCCATGCGGAGAGAGCTGATAACAATGCAATCATGCCTTAACTGGTTGGGTCACCACACGACCTTGCCTTCACTGGCTGGGTCACTACTTGACCTTGCCTTAACTGGTTGGGTCACCACACGACCTTGCCTTCACTGGCTGGGTTACCACACGTTCAAGCACCCCGAATTGTGAGAGGCGAGGGGACTCACGTTAATCAAGCACCCCGAAGGGAACAGAAAACTGCTACGTCCACGTCGTTGTTCCTGGGTTACGCTAAAAGCAGTTTCTTGAGAAGTAATTAATGAGTAATAAAAAATAATGAGAAGTTTGTTTTAAGACTAATTTCGAGTATTAACAATGAAAACGTAGTATTTTTATTGTTAATTTATTGCAGAATCGTAAGCATGGGTTCTCAGTAAGAGAAATCGAAGAAATTGAATTTCGTCGATTACAGCGCCATCTATCATGAATCGAGAAAAATGTTTCAGACAAATTGTATGTGTTTTTAGCCAAAGATTCCGAATATGCAATAAAAAATAGGGGTTCCCATTTAAGATTTCAAACTTGCCCCCCCTCACCGCCCAGGGGGAGGGGTGGGGGGCTGATTTTAACGTCATTGTACGTCCCCCTCGAAATGACGAAATTTTGATTCTAAACATTTTTTCGTAGTGTGCTTATTTTTCGAGTTATTTGGCTGCCTAAGTTAAAATGGGTCACCCTGTATAATAAATAAACCTGGTTTCGCACTCACGCCGCGCACGCGGAATATATTGTTACGTCCGCGCTCGCCACCCGATGCGTTTAGAAGCGCGAGCGTTCCCTGGCAACGGGCCGTCGTTGTCTAACAACGATCGGCGTATTTGTGCCGAATCTTTAGAAGCGTTCTGACGTGTAATTTATATTACGTTCTCGTTTATAATAAAGAGTTCTTTCACAAATAACGAGAGTTTATTCCGCTTGGCGGAGAGTGCCGCGAGTGCCGGAGTGAGAGAGTGAAAGTGCTGGAGCGAACGGCGCGGAGGCGCAACATTTAGGAGCGAACGGCGCGGAGGTGCAACATTTTGGGGGCTCGTCCGAGTCTTGGACGGACGACAAACATTTTCTCGCCTTTGGTGTGAGATGGCGACCACACACACGCCGGCGAAGACTCGCTCGCAGGCCGCGGTGGCGGCGGCTACAGAATCCAGCGGCCTGGAGGCCGTCCTTCTTGAGCTTCGGCAGCTGCGCGAGGAGCGACGGCAGGAGCGAACGAGCGTCGAGGCTCGTCTGAGCGAACAAGAAGCGGCCTTGATGCGCTTCGAGGAGCGTCTCCAGATACAGCTAAGTCACTCCTATAATATCTCTCCGACGGAAAATCGCGGCGACGCGTCGCGTTTGGTCGGCGCGGGCGAGGGCGTGAGTGCGGGGCACGCAGCGCGAAATTTGAAATTGAAGCCCGATATTTTCGATGGAACGGCGCCTCTCCGCGAGTTTCTCTCGCAATTTGCATTGATCGCGCGCGCGAATTCGTGGTCCGATACTGAGAAAGCGGTCGTGCTCGCGTCCTGTTTGCGGGGAAAAGCGCGCTCGCTCCTCGATTCCTGTGCCGACGAGGCTGTTTCGTTGTCCTTCGCGGAGTTGAAGGCGAAGCTTGAGCTGCGTTTCGGGGAGGTGCAGTCCCTCCAAAGTTACTATTCGCAGTTCACCAATAGGAGGCAGCGTTTGGGGGAAAGTTTTGCTGCCCTCGGAGCAGATTTGGAAAGACTCTCGCGGTTAGCGTATCCCGAGTGCCAACATTCCGTTCGCGATAAAATCGCGTGTGCACAATTTATTTCATCTCTCTCTGAAGTGAGTATTAAGAGGACTCTTCAACTGGAGGGGGTCGTTTCTTTAAATGTCGCTATCGAAAGGGCGAAAGCCGTAAAGTCCATTCAGGAAAGTTGTTCCGAGCAAAGGAAAGGGGAAAATTTTTATCCTTCTAAGGGAAGGGAGGGAAATTCTTATAATAAAGGTGGAGAAAGAGGAACTAGGGAGGATGTTACGGAAAATGCGAAGAGAAAAGACGGGAATTATAAGGGGGGAAATAAGTTTGTCAGAGGGAACAAA
Source organism: Crematogaster levior (assembly GCA_901521435.1). Taxonomy (NCBI): domain Eukaryota; kingdom Metazoa; phylum Arthropoda; class Insecta; order Hymenoptera; family Formicidae; genus Crematogaster; species Crematogaster levior. The sequence goes on from CABEGB010001102.1 coordinate 21,298, forward strand.
TTTCGCGGGAGTGATAATATGGAATGTTGGCAATGCGGAAAAAAAGGTCACTTTCGCCATGAGTGCCCGACCGGTACGGGAAACAAAGTTTAGTCGAGCTTGTCGGGGCGGGTTCGGCTAAACGGTTGAAAGCCCCTGTTGTTAAGAATTTTTGTAAATTTTCTAGAATTAAGCAAAGTTTCGATATTTTCTGTTATCAAGGTGAAGTAAACGGGAGAAAGTGTGTTTTCAAAATAGATACGGGCTCTGACGTAACGATCTTGAATCCGAATTTTGTGGAAAAAGCGGATCTCGAGGTTGAACATTGTTTACTGAAATATCCGACGGGGGAGAGAATTCCCATAAAACGGAGGGCAGTCGTTGAGGCTCGGATCGGGAAAAATTGTGTGAAATTTCCCATGCTCGTCGCGGAGATTTCCGACGATTGCATTTTGGGAGCAGATTTTCTGAGACAGATGAAATTAGAGAACATTTTCGATTTTGCTTTCAAGGGAGGAAGTGAAAGCAGATGTGGTCGGGTTATAGACTCCGGAGTTCCTTCGAGTTTGGAGGGGCTCCTTGAAAAGAATTCTCGTGAACTAGATGTGAAACAGAAAGAAATTTTTCTTTGTTTAAGAGAGGTGAATTTAAAGGTCAATCCCAATAAATGTGTCTTTTTCGGAAAAGAGGTGAAATATTTGGGACATATTGTTTCCCGGAATGGCATTGCTACTGATCCCGAGAAGGTGGCAGCGGTTAGAGAATGGCCGGTTCCCCTAAATAAGAAGCAATTGCGGAGCTTTTTGGGCTTTTGCTCCTATTACCGCAAATTCGTTAAAGGGTTTTCTTCGTTGGCTAGGCCGCTTTATGCGCTTACCGAAAACCAAGTTAAATTTATTTGGAGCGAACAATGTCGTGATTCCTTTGAGAAGCTTAAAGTGGCTTTGACGAGTTCGCCAGTTCTTTCTTTTCCTCGAAGGGAGGGGGAATTTCTTTTGGATACCGACGCGTCTAATGTTGGTATTGGAGGTGTCCTTTCACAAAAACAGGATGGCGTTTTTAAAGTAATCGCCTATTTCAGCCGGGTATTGAATAAAGCTGAGAGAAATTATTGTGTTACTCGACGGGAATTATTAGCCATTGTCGAGTCGGTTCGGTCTTTTCATCACTATTTATGCGGACGGAAATTTTTGGTCCGCACGGATCACGTTTCTCTTAGGTGGTTGCTGTCTTTCAAGAATCTTGAGGGGCAATTAGCCCGGTGGATGGAAAGACTGCAGCTATATGACTTTGAAGTCATGCACCGGAAAGGAGCCTCTCATAGGAATGCGGATGGGCTTTCTAGGCGTCCTTGTGCCAAGGTAGGTTGTCGCTATTGCGAAAGAGTTGAAGTTACGGAGGGTCTCAAGGAAGAAAAGGATATTGGAAGAATTACTCTTTTCGAAGAGAGATCCGTAGATTGGCGTGAGGAGCAATTACGGGACCCTGATATTTCTATTTTTCTTTTAGGAAAGGAAACAGGGCAACGCCCTTTGAGACAGGAAATTTCCGCGGGAAGCCCAGCTGCCAAAGTTTATTGGTCCTATTGGGACTCTCTCGTGGTGGAGAATGGCGTTCTTTTTAAGAAGTGGGTGGCCCCGAATTTGAAGAGGGACGTTCTCCAACTTATCGTCCCCAAGGCCAGAACCAGTCGTGTGTTGGAGGAAGCCCACGATTCTTCTACTGGAGGCCATTTTGGGATCAACAAAACCCTCGAGAAGATTCGCAGGCGGTTTTACTGGGCTTCCTGCAAGCAGGATGTGGAAAATTGGTGTAGAACCTGTGTGGTCTGTGTAGCTAAGAGGGGCCCTGCCGGGAAGGGGAAATCCCCGCTACAGATTTACAATGTTGGAGCACCTTTCGATCGGGTGCAGATGGACATTCTCGGTCCTTTTCCGAGGACTCCTGCGGGAAACAGGTATCTCCTCGTGATGATTGACTGCTTCACGAGATGGGTGGAAGTTAGCCCTCTCAAGAGTATCAGGACGAAGTCCATCGTGGAAAGTCTTCTGAGAGAGGTTATCTCCAGGCACGGAGTTCCTCTGGAGATTCACACGGATCAGGGGAGGAGTTTCGAGTCGCGGATATTCCGCGAATTGTCAAATGTGCTGGGGATAAAGAAAACTCGGACAACGCCTTTGCATCCTCAGTCCGATGGTTTGGTCGAACGTCATCATCAGACAATCCTGAATTACTTGGCGAAATTTGTTTCTGGAAATCAGAAAGATTGGGATCGCTGGATCCCATTATATTTGTTGGCTTACAGATCTTCGAAGCACGAGACGACCGGAGTGACTCCTGCCGAGCTCTATCTCGCTCGTGACTTGAGGCTGCCGTTGGATCTTCTTCGGGGTAGACCTCCTGACTCAGTGGAGTCGGAGACTAGTTATTTACGGAGGATTAGGAGGAAGATGGACGAGATCCACGCGAGTGTCAGGGGTCGAGTTAGTGTGAAATCTTCTCAGATGAAGAGCTGGTACGACTTGAAGGCCAGGCAAATCTCCTTTAGTGAAGGTCAGAGGGTGTGGTTGTACAATCCTCGAAGAGTAAGAGGTAAAGCTCCCAAATTACAGAGAAATTGGGAGGGCCCTTTTCTTATTGTTCGAAAATTAAGTGACGTGGTGTTTTGCATTCGCGGGCTGCGTGGAGGAAGGAACAGAGTGGTTCACGCGGACAGGCTCGCGCCGTACCTCGAGAGACGCGTGGGGCCGGATTAGACGCCGTGGTCGGAGCCCGGAGTAATTTTAGTAGAGGTAAGCTAAAAGAATAGTTACTGCCATCAGTTTCTTTGTTTAGCAGGTAGAAGCGTGCGGCGCTCGTCGTAAAGGGGACGTTCGCCAGGAAGGAGTTCGCTTGAACGACTGTGGGGGCTCTTCAACTTTCGAAGACTGCCTCTCTCACGGTTTTCGACCGTGGTTTTCCGTGAGACAAGGGCGAATGCCGAGGCAGGGACAGGGGCGTCTTAAGGGACGAAAGGGTCCACGGGAAGTCACCCCCCCCTTGTCTGAAGATCGGAAGAGGATCCGAAGAGATCGAAGAGAAGACGCGGAAGAGGAGACGCGGGGGAGGAAAAGAAGGATGGTGCCCGGTAACCCGTTGCAGCAGCTCGGGGTAGGGCAGGGAGCCGTCCAGCAAGACGCGGGTCTAGGGACGAGAGGTCCCGGGAAGACCGCAACCCCTCCGCGTGGACTGGAGACGAGAGGTCCCTCGAGCACTGCTGCCTGAATGTCGGGACGACATTCAAGAAGAAGGGGGGCAGTGTTACGTCCGCGCTCGCCACCCGATGCGTTTAGAAGCGCGAGCGTTCCCTGGCAACGGGCCGTCGTTGTCTAACAACGATCGGCGTATTTGTGCCGAATCTTTAGAAGCGTTCTGACGTGTAATTTATATTACGTTCTCGTTTATAATAAAGAGTTCTTTCACAAATAACGAGAGTTTATTCCGCTTGGCGGAGAGTGCCGCGAGTGCCGGAGTGAGAGAGTGAAAGTGCTGGAGCGAACGGCGCGGAGGCGCAACATTTAGGAGCGAACGGCGCGGAGGTGCAACAATATGTATAATATAGGTCGGTATTCATAGTCAGATTTAAGATCATCTTAAGAGCAGTCTTGGATCTTAAGATCTCGTTCAACTAATGAAATGGCTGCAAATGACGATCTTAATAAATATAAGATCTGACTATGAATACCGGCCATAGTCCCATGTCGAAAGTCATTTTTCATTCAAATATAATGCACTGCATTTTGTGCATGATTTTCTTCAAATTAATATGCCACACGTATATATGTATATACATAGTATCATATATACCAGAACACGAATATTAAATATTAAATTAATGTTAAATAATGATTAAATAGTTGTCTTTTAAAATTATTTTAAATGATAATAAATTAAAAATAAATATTAAAATAATGAAAAAAGATATTTAATAAATGTTGAATAAAATATGAATGTCTTTTCAAATCATTTTTTCACATAGAGAATTAATGTAAAATAAACATGAAATAAAATAAATGTAAAATAATTGTTTCTTTAAACCATTTTATTTTAAATGAAGAATTAATGTAAAATAAACATATATTAAATTAATGTGAAATAAATGTTAAATAAATATTTGTCGAATCATTATTTCAAGTGAATAATATAAATATAACATAAACGTTAAATAAACGTTAGATAAATGTTTTTTGAAATTATTATTTCAAATAAATAATTAATGTAACATAAACATTAAATAAACTTTAAATAAACATTTAAAAAATGTTATTTGAAATCATTATTTCAGATGAATAATGAATGTAACATAAACATTAAATAAACGTTAAATAAACGTTAGATAAATGTTTTTTGAAATAGTTATTTCAAATGAATAATTAATGTAAAATAAACGTTAAATAAATCTTAAATAAACGTTAAATAAATATTTTTCTCTGAATCATTATTTTAAATGAATAATTAATGAAAAATAAATATTAAATAAACGTTAAATAAATATTATTTTGAAAATGAATCGTACAAATGAATAATTGATGAAAAATAAATATTAAAAAAACATTTTAAAAACATTGTCTGCTGATTGGGATACAGTTGAGTAAGGAATCACTAAGTGTAGAAACGTGTACTATATTATAATTACTATATACTTATAATTATGACAATAGTTTCCACGTCACCCGTGAGGTACTATTGCTGACGCGTTTTTTTAAAGTAGTTTCCCCAGTAGGCCTACTCCACTGAAGATAACAATAAAAGAACAGTAAAAGAATTAATGAACGAGAGAGTGGAAATCAAAGAAACTATAAGCAATTGATATTTAAATATTTAAGTAGCCGAATAGGGGGTGTTCTACCCCTCCGTTGTGCGCCACCTTGCCGTGGTGGAGGGGCTCCCCGGGGAGGAATCCTCGGGGTCTAAGAGCGCACACATAGAAGGAACAACCATGTTAAAAAATCCGGGTAGGTCGGACTCGTGAGGAGGGTTATCCCAACCGACCTAGGAGCGGGGGGCTCCGAAATAACTCCCTCTTGGAAGACAACCAAGTAAAAAAATTACAATTTTATGAAATAATGACGACTAAGGGAAATGACGTACCGCCTCAGAGGGATCGGACCCTCAGAGGCCGGCGTAGGGGGGGTATGGTCCCGGCCCCCCCTACGTCGTCATCGGACGACGGGCGGTGCGGGGCGTGCGCCGCAGGCGCCCCGCACTATTCGGCGACTGCGAGGGATGGTGAGGCCTTCCGGACATTGCTCCGGGGTGCCCTTGTGGGGCTCCTCCGCCTCCTTGAGGAGGGGGAGCCAAGGACGAGGTGTGTGTGTTCGGGGGGGCTTGCCCCCTCGAGTGGTACGGGAAACGTAGGACCCCGGGCTTGTTCCGGGTCCTACGCCTCGGTTGTTAAAGGAGAGGGGAGGTCTGAGTCCACAAGGACGGTTGGAACTCAGACCTCCCCGGAGGTTAGTGCTCCCCCCTATAAGTGCCTGGGTAGGGGGCACATAAGAAGGTGGTGTCCCTCCACCGCCGACCGGGGCAATTGCTGCCTCAGGTGCGGGGTGGAGGGGCACCGAGTTAGGCAGTGTGCGGCTAGGGACGCACACTGCCCCAAGTGTGAGGAGGAGGGGCTTCCCACCTCCCACCGCATTGGTGGGGGCGGGTGCCCGGTTGTCCCTCCCCGTAAAGGGGGAGGGAAAAGAAGGAGGAGGAAAAAGGGGGGGTTGTTATACCCCTTCCTGCAGTATCTGGGGAGGGGCCCCCGTCCTTAGTTGGGGTGTCTCCTCCTCAGGTGGACGTTTCTGTCGCCCCCGTGGGTCCTTCATCTGGGGAGCCCATAGAGGTGGACGCGGGAGGGGGGGACGATCTCTCTCCCTCCCACAGAGGTTGGTGGAGGTGGGGGGGGAGAGATCCTCCCCCCACCCCATGGAAGTGGTGGTTGGGGAGGGGACGGCTGTCCCTCTCCCCCCTGTGGATGGAAAGGCTGAGGAGGAGAGGGGTCTTTCCCCTCTTCCTCCTCCGGCGCACAGTGGGGCCTTGGATGTTGTCGGTTTCAAAAAAGTCTGGAAGTGTGAATTCTTAACCAATTTTAATGAAACAAAAACGAAAATATTCTGTATAAAATTTGTAATAGACTGATGGATGCCGATTTTTTATTTTTTTTTGTTTTTTTTTTAAGTCCCAATACGGCGCCCAGAATGGCAAAAAACCCGAAAAAAGTAATATTTTCAGCCATTTTTTTATACGAAGACGTTATCCAATCGACTCATACTTTTGGATCGAATGGCACAATTAGTTGTACCAAAAGATAATGCCAAGCCTATCCTGAAATTCAAAATGGCGGCTTCAAAATGGCGTCATTTTCAAGGAAATGTTTGGTTTTTAGTTATAATACTTTTCTAAATAAATATTTTTTTACTATTACTTGATAAAGGAGTATTTCTGACAGCCGTGATTACGAATCCCCTGTCAGATATTTAAAATTCAAAATGTCGGATCCAATATGGCGGTCAAAAATTTGAAATTTTTTTCGATTTTCGCGAAAATGCTTATAGGGGGGTTTTTGAGGTTCCTGATTACGAATCCGTTTTCAGATTTTTGAAATTCACAATGGCGGCTCCAATATGGCCGACCAAAATTTGTAGAAATGATAGTTTTCGCTTTTATCTGATATTAGGCAGTTTTATCTGATATATACATAGATATCTGTATATATATATATTTTTGTAATTCTAATAACCTAACCCAAAATGTTTTATATTAATTAAAGTACAAGTTTCAGGGTGATCCTCGAAACATTGGTCGGAGAACCCCCGAAATTTGATTGGTCAATTTCGTGTAGCCTGCTATTAGCAGAGTGGTTTACTCACTGATCTCTATACTAACTGGATAGACAGTATGGGCATCCATACGTAGAAACATTTAGGTCCTGTAGAGCGTATCAAAAGTGGTGACTATTTCGCCCCGACTTCAGCCGAAGCAGGACGACTTCGGCCGAATGCCAATTTACGCGGCAATTTCAAATGTAAAAAATATGCGAATTGCTGTACTTGGCAGTAAAAAGCCTACCTTAACAAATTTTGCACATATTATTCAAAGGATCTAGAAACTTCCACGGCCGGCTCGAATACGCGATCGAATGCTCGAGAACGCACAAAATGCCTACAATTCAATGACAATGACATTTCGTTAAAATTACTGAAACTATATGCTGCTCTTTAATTACAGAGGTTTATATTTTTACTTGAAATTGATTATCAGTTGGCCGAATTGTTTTACAATTTTGCAAAGCTAATTGCAAATTTTCCATCCATTTTTCGCACATATCGCATTCATTTTCTTCTGACAATGATACGCTATAAATTTTAGACATCTTATTCGTTATTGATTCCGAAAATGAATTTACAAGTTTCTTTCTTTTTTGGCAAACATATTTTTTCACTCGGTCTTCTGACATTTCGGAATTTAATTTTCGCAAAGGTGATACGTTTAAATCCACGATTGAAGAATAGGCGAGACGTGTGTAGTCCGAACTCGCTAGTTAAGTGCATTTCAGGTTAGTACAGAAGGCAGGCGCTAAAAGTGTGGTATTACACACCAATTTTATATTGCACCTGAGTATTTTGTGAGTATAATACATACAATGGAAAGGTTTTCTGTAAAGAATAGTGTTCTTAGTGAAGAATTACTGAACAGAAAAAAATCCGATGTAAAAGTTGATTATTTATTGCAATATGTGAGGGAACATTATGACTTTACCGAGGAGCAATTGAAAATGATTGACAAAAAATTGGCGAATTGTTTCCTTCCAACATTTCGAAAGAAATTGTCGCGTGTTTTTTATAAAAAAACTGCTTTAAAAAAAATATATAAACTTTGGTTACAGGACGAGTTTCGAATAAAATTTAATGAAACCGAGAAACGCGGAAGACCTACATGTAATGATAATGAAATCACCTCAAAATCGACTAAATGCAGAAAAATTCATTCCATTACGAATAGTTTATCGCCCGAAGATATACAATCAGCATTTTTTAAAAATTTACGTGATTCGGGAAAGAGTTCTCTCGTTAAAATAATTAATAACTATTTGGATGGGAATGAAGTTTCTGGTAATGAAAATAATATAATTCAATTTACAGTTGAAGAGTGTCTCGCATTAATAGAAGACATGAAGCTGTCAAAATGGCAATATGAGATAATGATAAAGAAAATGCGCGAGAAAAATGCAAATGTTTGTCAATCGTACAAGAAGCTGAGTTCCGTTAAGGCTATGTGTTATCCTTTACAAGGACTGTTTATTTCGGAGAAAGGAGCAAAGGCTAATATTCAGGATTTACTAGACCATACTTCCACTCGCATTTTAAAAATCCCCGAAGTGCTTTCGTTACTTGAGGGAAGCGAATCGAATCGCGCTTTGGTTCTTACAACAAAATGGGGATGTGATGGGGCATCCGATCATAGTCGTTATAAACAGGTGTTCTCTGATGGAACAACTTCTGATGAGACTATTTTCATGGCTTCTCTTGTACCGTTAATGTTGGTAATCGATGATGGAGAAAACAAAAAACCAATTTGGCGTAATCCGCAACCAGGTTCTACACGATATTGCCGGCCTATTAGTTTTCAGTACGAAAAAGAAAATCGTGAAAACACGTTATCGTTGTTGTCTACTTTAAACAACGAAATTAAATTACTGTCACCTTCTGTTGTTCCGACTGAAGTTGGCCGTATTAGTGTCCGGCATAATCTTTTGATGACCATGATTGATGGTAAAGTGGGTACCACACTAACAGGAACACCTTCTTCAGCAACGTGTTTCATTTGTGGAGCGAAACCCAGCGAAATAAACGATTTGAACTCCATCGTGACAAGGCAAGAAACCGAAGAAAATTTTCAATACGGGGTTTCATCCCTACACGCCAAAATTCGTTTCATGGAAAATATATTAAGTATCGCATATAGACTGCGTATTGGCAAGTGGTATGTAAAGAATCCCGAAGATAAAGAAATAATGGCCGAGGAAAAAAAAAGAATCCAGAGAGAATTTAGGGAGAAAACAGGTCTCCTAGTAGATTATCCGAAACAAGGTTCTGGTAATACCAACGATGGCAATACTGCTAGAAGATTTTTTCAAGATCCAGAACTCGCAGCTGCTATAACTGGTGTCGATGAAACACTAATTCGTAGATACGGGATTATTTTGCAAGTACTTGCCTGTGATTCGCAGATAGATCCGCAAAAATTTCACACGCAATGGAAACGGCAAAAAGATACGTCGACTTATACAATTGGTACAAAATGCCTGCATCTGTGCACAAAATACTCATACACGGCTCAAAAATTGTAAGCTCGTTTATTACTCCTATCGGCATATTGACAGAAGAAGCTCAAGAGGCGAGAAATAAAGATTTAAAGTACTTTCGCCAGCATCATACGAGAAAAAGCAGCCGTATTAACACAAATACTGACCTGATGCATAAATTGTTGATTTCTTCAGATCTTTATATATCAAATATAAGACATAAGTCAAATAATAAAAAAGCAGAGCTTGACGATGAAGCTAAACAATTATTAATTTTAGGTGACGATTGCGATAGTGAGTAACATTTTTTTTTTAATTCTTACCCGAGAAACCAAAAATAAACAGTGAAATATTAAAAGTACAAAAAACTTAAATATTAATTAAAAAAGTGTGCATTATACAAATAAACAAAATTATTAAAAAAAACAAAAATACAACAAAAAATTATTAAAATTAGAAAAATACAAAAAAATTTATAAAATTTTGAAAAATACCAAAAATATATACAAAATTTTGAAAAAAAAAGGAGTGCACAGTCGACAACCTCCACGCGGTGCATTCTGGGGTCATGAAATATATTTTTATTCATCAGCAAATGTCGACACCCGAGTGCCATTTCTGATCCGCCATTTTTAATTTTGAAATTCTGATAACGAGTTAGTACTCGGCGATCTGGAAAACCTCCATATATCTAATATCAGCGAAAACTACCATTTCTACAAATTTTTGACCGCCATATTGGATCCGACATTTTGAATTTTAAATATCTGACAGGGGATTCGTAATCACGGCTGTCAGAAATACTCCTTTATAAAGTAATAGTAAAAAAATATTTATTTAGAAAAGTATTATAACTAAAAACCAAACATTTCCTTGAAAATGACGCCATTTTGAAGCCGCCATTTTGAATTTCAGGATAGGCTTGGCATTATCTTTTGGTACAACTAATTGTGCCATTCGATCCAAAAGTATGAGTCGATTGGATAACGTCTTCGTATAAAAAAATGGCTGAAAATATTACTTTTTTCGGGTTTTTTGCCATTCTGGGCGCCGTATTGGGACTTAAAAAAAAAACAAAAACAAAAATAAAAAATCGGCATCCATCAGTCTATTACAAATTTTATACAGAATATTTTCGTTTTTGTTTCATTAAAATTGGTTAAGAATTCACACTTCCAGACTTTTTTGAAACCGACAACATCCAAGGCCTTACTGTGCGGCGGTGGAGAAGGGGGGCGTAGCCCCTGATGGGGAGAGCGACCCTTCCGTCCCTGGGTCGAGCGGGGTTGGCGGCGTGGCGACTGGAGACGTCAAACTCTCCGGTTTCTGCCCCGTCGTCAGCCTCCGGAGGCTCAGGGACGGGAAGGTGGAGGCCGTTGCCCTCACCGGCGACGCCTCCCTGGCTGTTAAAGCCAAGTGTAGAAAGCCTAAGGGGGGAACCAAGGTTCCCTCCAAGGCGGAGAAAAAAGAGGGAGAGGTCATTCCCCCTCTCAAGGAGGAGGTGGGGGTGGCTCCGGCACTCCCGGGACCGGCATCTGGGAGGGGTGGGGTGGAGGGGGGAGACCCGTCTCCTTTTCCCTTCTCCACCGCCCCAATTTCAGAGTAGTTAGGTCCTGGGATGACGTGATTGTAAACTCTGAGCTCGGAGCCATCCCCCCGCACCACAAGGTTATTTGGGGTGCGGTGTTGGACGAGGTCAAACGCGGAGACCCCCGCGTTGCTGAGGGTCTCCGCGAGACCAAGTGGGGGGACACTGGCATCAACTTTGATGCCACTGTCCTCCCCCAAGGGCCCGATAGTGTTGATATGGTGAGGGGCGCCGTCACAAGACTGGCGGCGGAGCATCCAGGTTGGGAGCTCCGCTGCCATGTGACGGCGATCCCCTCGCAATATCGGCGCCCGAAAGTGGCCTCGATGCGAGTGTCGGGGGTAAGTGCTGTTAAGGCGCCCCCCGACATCCGCCTCGAGGCCAACAAATTCTTCCTAAAAGGGGTGGAGGAGGGGGAGGGTCCTCCTTCCCCGGTGGACCTCCACCCCAAGAGGAAGAAAAAGAAAAAGGGGTGACTGGGGCCTTCCAGTCACCTCTCTTAGCCTCCCCACAACATCGGGGGGGGCGCGTTTTTCCCCCCCTCCTAACATCTGGGGGGGATTGGGGGGGAGTGTCATCGGCCGGCCGAGAGCGGGGGCTCTCGGTCGTGCCGATCCCGCCCAGGGTAGGGGAGGGGGAGCCGCTGGTCACGGCTCCCTCTCCCAAATTACGAGATGAAGCCCGGTCGGGCCAGCCTGAGAGGGGGAGAGAAGTATGCCTTTAGGTGATTCCTCTCCCCCTCTCATTAAGGGCCGGGATGATACCCGGGGTGGTTTTAGCGGGTATACCGGCAAGTCTAGTTCTGTCTGGCTTGCCGGGGACTCCCGCATAACCCGTGGGGTTCCCCCAAACCTCACGGGTATCCATAAAGGATTTTCACCTCGATAAAAAAAAAGGGGGGGTATTCTAAGCCCGTGGGGTGACGCGAGACGGGTCGAAGAGCGGGGGGATTTTGCAGGGGAAATGCTATAAGAGATGGGCGAGGGGGAAGAGACGGCAGGCGAGGACCCCTCAGCGTCCCCCTGTTTTCGCGTGGTGGGGGGAAGCCATGGGTTTCAATCCCCACATGGGGTGGGGAGAGTTATTGGTTTGAATCCCCACATGGGTCGGAACCATTGAGTTCTATAACATACTGGAGCGAACCTTTCAGGAGTGGGGATGTCTCCATTGGTTGAAAAAGACAGATAGATTACGTGAGGCTAGTCTTCCTTGTCAGCGATTCGCTGATTGGTTAACGTCATTATAATATCATAGCTAAAAACATCACCTCTATCATGTTTTATATGGATTGAAAAATGTTAAATACATAAGTGAAAAAATTGTAACAAGTAAATAATAAAAAAAATTAAATTCTTAATAATAATTATTTGGAATTAGAAAATATTTTTGATAATTTTATCTTTTATAATTCTTAAAATTATTAATCTTGTTAATTATTTTTAATATTTTGTATTTCTTTATATTTTATTAAAAATTTATTTCTAAAAAAAATTTAGTAATAATTATGATATTACATACATATATATGATATGACATACTGTATATTTATATAATTATAAAAACCAAATTATATATTAATTTTACTAATATTATTATGATAATAAAAAAAGGAAAGTTTATAAAAATATAGTTAATAATTATTTGTTAATATATATCATATACATTGTTTTATTAGACTTTTTTATATTTCTTAAGCAGAACTTATATTCTTGCTATTAATTATAGCACGTGTGTGGTTGAACACTTAAAATGATGGTAAACAAGTGATGTACATTGTCCATGCTGGACGTTGATTTTGATGAACTGCAAATGAAAACAAATTTACATTAATATTTTAAACAAAAACAAATTTATTACATTAATATTTTAATAATACATACTTTGTAGTTTAATTTATGAAAAACAAAAATAATATTATCACATACATAAAATAAACCTTCTTCTCGTCTTTTACATAAAATCTTTTACATAAAATAAACAAAATATAAATTTTCAATTTTTTCAACGAAAACTATTTAACTTAACAAAACTTATACTTATATATTATAAAATAATACCGTTTTCGCTAATTGTTGTCTTGTATTTATACGTTTTCCAATATAATTTTCAGTCTATTTTTTGGTATAAGATCGAATATGGCGTTTACTATAAGCTAATACTAATGCTTTCAAAAGTTGTATTTCATGCAAATCTTCTACACCGGTATTATCAAGCACAGGGTGCTTTGCTTTGGAAACAACTGTGTGACCAAATTTATCAATTACAGTAGCTATCATATTTCTTTTGAAAAGTGGTATGCCTATATTTCCAGAATTAATTTCGCTTAAGAAAGCTATTTCTGCAGTCAATACTATTTTAAATGCAACATCAGATGGAAAGTTTTCCTCGATTCACAAAAGTAGTAAAGGAAGAATATTTATTTAGTTCTTTGTCATCTTTTGCATAACAGTGATCAATAATATTACCATTTGTTTCTTTTAATAAAAATTGATGACAATATTCACACTCAATTCGTAACAATAATCTATGAATAATACAACCTGTTATATAATATAATATGTTTTGTTTAAGGAAATTAACATTGTGACTATCTATTAAGTCAGATAATTTTTCTAAATTTGCTACATCTTCGGCAATACTTTTTATTCTCTTGTCATCTATTATAACAGACTGTTCACGTTTTCGACAGTATAACACTGGTATTGATTCAAAAAATTCTTCAGTTGAACAATTAGCCTTACTACTAGGTTTGACGCTATTTTTAAAAAGAAGTTGACGAAGTGCCCATTTAAACTGTAAACAGTTTGGATTATTGTTCCATCCACCCCGACTTCGAATACAGGAAAATGTCAATTCTAAATGATCTTGAGAGCATTTATAAGTAAGAAAGTACTTTTGAAGATTTTTTGTGAATAGATCCAATGCTAAGTTATAAAAACTAAAAGTATCAATAATAAATCCTAAAGCAAATGTTTTTTTCTTTGGTGTTGTAAAATATCAATATTGTCAACTTTTAAATTTCGAATATACTGTCGATAACGAGAAAATACTTCTTTAAAATATGCTAAATTATTTGGAAACACAGGCGATTTATGTTTTCCATAAGAATTTTGCGTGTTCATCATATCAAACAAATGATCAAATATTTCAATAAATTCAATTGTTGCTCCGCTTCCAATAATTGTTATGATTTTGAGATTTTAAATAATTGATAGCGTCTGCAACACTACTGCTAATTGTTTGGACTGCCAGACGAACATTCATCTTTCTTTTAAAATACTGCATATGCATATTTGATAATTTATTTGACAATTTTAAATCAATTTCTTCTTGCACGGCATGTAAATTTCGTATAAAAGTATGAGAAATTTGACCCGTTAATGAAGTAATATTATTTTTTTCCATGAAAGTATTTCGACATAATTTTATCATATGATCAGCAATAAAATATATTTTTATATTCTGTTGATTTGGATGAAAAAAATATGTTTTTATTGTGTCGTCTTTATGAAATGTAAAATTACATCCTAACATTCGCATGGTGGCAAAATTAGTTTCTGTGCCATTACATGTTATTGATCGAATTATGATTCCGATATTGTACATTCGTTTAATTGCTTCTAGTAACAAGGTACTTTGTATTTTAGCACTTATTCCATTGATTAGAAAGTATGCAATTGGTAATTTAAACTTTTGGCTATAAGATACAATTTGAAAAACTAACGCTCCTTTCGCAAATCGCAATCTTTATCTTCTTTTAAAATACCGTCATAGTCAATTTTATCACAAATCTTATCTCTACCTTCATCAAAAATTAATTGAGATTGTATTGCCATAGCGTCCATAATTAATCCAACGTTTCGTAAATAGCTATTTTTTTCCTCTTTTACAACTTTTTGTAAATATAACAATACGTTTTGTAAAAAACCTGGATTACAATTATGACTAGACAACCATTTTCGCAATGTTACAACGTGAGGTAAAGTTAATTTTTCTCTAACAAATTCATACGCTTTTGGACTATAAAAATACAATGTCATCGCAAATTGTTTTATATTATCACTATAAGTTGGTCTCATTAAAGATAAAGCACTATATTGCAATTCATTCCAAAAGATTTCTTTTCTGTCATCCGGTATAAACTTATGCACAGCCTCTTCTAATAATACTATATTATTACCTTGTTCTTTATGTTTCTTATCGTTTTCTAATTGCTTTATTTTATCTTCACATCTTTTTAGTCGTTTTGTCAACATTTGTTGATGCTTTTTAAAATTGCGTTTTAAATTATTGGTATCATGCATACTTGGATATGTTTGTGTGTTTATATTTCTTGTATGTATAACTTCATTTTCCTTAAAACAAAAATTAAGTAATCAATTAATTTTAAAAACTGTATGTATATATGTACTTGTATATGTTAAATCTATAAATTACTTACATCTATCGATAAATCACATAATTCGTTTGTATCACATTTTACTTCACTTTGTACGTTTGTATTTGTTTTCGGTATATTTTCTTCAGTCATGTTAATATTCTGATTCTGAAATGTAATTCGATTCTAATTAAATTTTAATACAATGTTAAAAACTATTTATAATAATTATACCTCATCTAATAAGTTTGAATTAATCAAGTGTAGTTCCTTTTTGTAATCAATTTCTTGCAGTGCTATTCTTTTACTGTCAAATAATGTTGGGATAGTTTCTTTATTCAAAATATTTTTGAAATTAGAACAAGACTTAAAAAATTTTGGTGAAAAATGTAAGCTACATATTCTTGAATTTTTTGTGATATTTTTATTTATTAATAAAGATGGGGGAATTGCTTTTATCCATTTTTGTAGTATGTCTTCATTTTTAGGAAAACTGAAAATTATATAAAGTTATAAAATTATTAACTAACTATAATATATATTATATTTTAAAAAATTGTAACTTTGTAAAGGTTATGTAACATACAATGTTTCATTTAATCAATTACAACTTACCGATGAAAAGTTATGCTACTGTCAGGACACACTTTTACAATTTCTAATGACACAATTTACAACCATATTTCACTTTTTATTTAATGAATAAGATAACGAGATGTTTTGATATAAAGCCGTTCACTACATTTTTAAGCAAAGGTCGTATGTTTTCAGCTCAAGCAATAGAACGTAAAAAGAGACAGAGATCCTCACATTGCTATATGTGTCCTTTTCTAAATCGCGGACGCAGTTTTCTTTGTTCGGGATACGGAAGGTTCGCTCCAGTATGTTATAGAACTCAATGGTCGGAACGTTCCCCGCGGGGTGTGCGGGGAACTTATCGACTGTTGGTTAGAAACCCTCGTGGGGTGTCATCGTCATCGTCCGGGGGACACGCGCTTGTCGCGTATCTCCACCGGAAGTTGCGGGCGGCGTGTTTTTCGCCGTGAGTAATTTTTCCGAGAAATCGCGTTTTCCGTCGAGGGACGTGGCGTTATCTCGTCCCGAGAAATCGCGGCTTTTCGCAACGGATTCGCGTTTTCCTTCGGGGAGTGATGGGGGAGCGTTCGGGGGCGATGACGATATAAGAGCGTTTCCGTCGGCGCCTCGTCGTTTCGATCGTTGGTGATTTTCGATTCGACGTTAAATCGATTATAAAAATGAGGTTATTCGATGAAAGAGGAAGAGAAAAATCAGTTTTACGGTCTGATCGACGGAGTGGCCTGAGGACCATCGGATATATGAAAATTTTTTAAAAAGTTTTTGCATCAAATCGTTGGTGTCTGAAACGTGTTACTTTTTACCGTCCGAACCGTCTTCGAGAATGTGTCGATCGTGTTTCGAAGCCAGGGAAATGGAAATGAATGGTTTGAATCGTGAGGAGTACGAGGAGATGACATCAGATCAACATATTATTAGCGGGCCGTTATTCGGATTATTTCTCGAACTCGAAGAGATGTGTAACGCATGCGGCAAAAAAATAATGCGCGCGAGAATCGCGCGCGAATGTAGAGATTATCTGGAGACGTTTCTCGACCGTATTGAAATATTTGACCGTACTGCGTCTATAGAAGAGAATTATCAAGATGTGGTTGAAGTTCAGCCCTATTAACACATTGCGTAACGGATAGAAATCTCTAAGACATACGCCAGGAATCGCATGTTTTTGGGCAAACTGCACTTATTTAAATCATCATAACTACAGATCATAATGCACTTTAGGTGTTGATTTTCAATAATTATAACATTTTTATTTACAAAAACAATTAAACTTTTAAACAATTAAATTTCCTAATACTTTTTTAACGTATGGTACTGCGTAAAACATTTTCCTCTATGAACAGGGACCAAACAAAATTTACATAAGTATCTAGATTCGCTCCTTTTTCCATGAGCGGCACAAACTCTGCAGGCTCTCGTAGGAAATTTTTTCTTTCCACTCATTGACATACACGTAAGTTCATGCTGCTTCATATCACCTGACAACCTTTTGGGTGGATCTTTGTTCTCTTTGCACCCCCAGGGGAAGGTCAGATTTGTCTCTGGTTCCGGAGAGCCTTCATTATCCGAGAGCCTCCATTGTCATCCGTTATCCAGTCTCTCGCCACCGATAGCAGAAACTGTTTATACTTCATTTTTGCTTCTGGATTGAAGACGTTGTACACTCTAAATGAATTAAAAAGTCCACAATTTATAAGGTACAGCACTACTTTTTTTGTCCATTTCATCGTTTTCCTTAGAATGGAACAACACGAAAGGAATTGATCCGCACGGTCAACGCCTTTCATGTGGGCATTGTATTCCTTGATGCAGGTAGGTTTTGCAATATTCTCTCCCGTTTTTCTATTTTTTTTCCTGTTGTCGAGACAGAAGTGTCATGGATCATTGATATCATTCGGACAACCCGCTTGTCTTTCCATGCTAGGAGAAAAATATCGCCTTTTCTAGAAAATATTATGTCACCTTTCTTCATTCTTGATGTTTTCATTTTCAAATTTGGCGGTAAACCTCTACTCTCCCTAATAGTCCCACAGACTCTAGTTTTGTTCTGTAGCAGCAATTCAGCAGTAGATGTAGCATTGTAATAATTATCCTGGTAAATATGGTGCCATATGCCAAGATAGGGTCCAAGGACTGAAAGAACGATTTCTTGCAATTTCTTTCCTTCAGCAGTGTATATCTCCATATTGCAGATATAGCCGGTGTCACTCTCGCACACCATCCGAACAAGTAAACCGTATGTTGTTATTTTCGCTGGGTTGTACGTGCGAAATTTATAACGTCTTCTCCATGGAATCATTCCCTCGTCCAAAGACAACTGTTGCTTTGGTTTGTATATTGTTCGAAATTTATGCAGGAAATAATCCAGCACAGGTTGGATCTTGAAATGTCTCCCCGAGCGACTGTCCATTTTGGTGTTATCATTGAAATGCCAGAATGTCCATATTTGCTCAAATCCATGGCGACTCATTGTCTGTGGAAATATAGGGGTACATATCAAAGGATCTGTTGACCAATAGTCTTTCAAGCTATCTTTTCTTGTTTGACCCATCAGAATAATTAGGCCAAGGAATTTCTTGATGTCCTTCTGTAACCGGAGATCACTTTAGTGTTCTAGATGGTGTTTTGCGTTTCATTGCGGTTAATTGTGATATAATAGTTAGACAGCTCTTTGCACAACATCTCAAACAATTCATCACCAAAAAAGAGATTGGTCACAGAGGGTACAGAGTCACACTGAAACGGAAATGTAGTGATCCCAGCATGACTTTCAAACATTTGTAAGCGTGGTGATGTGTCATTTCAGACCAACAATTATCAGTAGCTTCGTCAGTGTCGGAATCACTTGAAAGCACCGCCTGCGCTTCCTTACAGGTCTAATAATTTCACTGTCAGTAGAATCATCAAAACAGTCATCCGCATCTTTGATCTCACTAGGAATATCTGATAAATTATCGTTAAATACTTCCGCAAGTGTATCAGTTTTGTTGGTTTCCTTCCTTTTTCTGAGAGAGGGCATTTCTAAAACCGCCAGGAACTTGAAGACGAAGACTATTCGAGTGACCAAAATACAATGTAACTGCAATGCTTTATGAGTTCGTGCAATTATATAGCTTTCGTAGATTGATCTGCACGGTTTCCACCAATGAGATCGCTTCATTCGATGTGGACAAGACAGTGTGTTGACATCTAAGGTCCATAACAGGTAGCGTGAAAAACGAGAAAATTCGTGAGCGGTCCTTAATAGATGGCGCGTGAAAAACGAGAAAACTCGTGAGCGGTCCTTAATGGGTCTTCTACAATAAGATATTAGTAATAAGTCAGAAGTCAGAAGCAAGTTGTAGCGAGTCAGTAGTGCGTTATAAGACAATAATAAGTCAGTAGTCAGTGACTGAATGGAGATGGTCAAATTCCATCTCTTCCGATTTAGAACTAAAATTACGTTATGACTGACTAATTAAAAGCAATATGTGTCTGCCATTTTTAACGAGAGAACCGAGCTCGTATAACCTGAAATCTGACGTAAACTGTGTCAAAGTGTAAAAATGGAATCTTTACATTTTGAAGAAACGGATGACATGGAGCTAATCAAGCTCGTTGAGCTTAATTGTTGCATATATAATAAAAAAATGCGAGAGTTCAAGACTGTGGATAAAAAAGAAGTATGGGCTCAAATAGGTGCCGCTTTAACCAACAAAAAGACGGGTATGTACAATTATTTAAGAAAATATTGATTTAAAATATCAATTTAAATATCATTATCATTTCTTTTGCTTTTATTAGGTGATCAAGCTCAAAAAAGATGGGAGAGTCTAAGGGCTATGTGATCACGTCAACATAAAAAATACTATGAGTAAGGGCGATCAGGATCGGGTGCAAGCCAAGATACCCAGGTTTCAGTATTATGGTGAAATGTCATTCCTTGTCCCACATTATACTTCACGGCAGTTCGTATACTGTTATTTGTTATTTTAGAGTTTTTAAAGCTGTGTGTATGTATGTGTGTGCATGTGTGTGTATATATATGTGTGTGTGTGTGTATGTGCGTGTGTGTGTGTGCGTGTGTGTGTGTGTGTGCGCTACGCGTGTGCTGTGTGCGTGTGCGTGTGCATTGTTTGCGTGTGTGTGTGTGTGTGTGTGTGTGTGTGTGTGTGTGTGTGTGTGTGTGTGTGTGTGTGTGTGTGTGTGTGTGTGTGTGTGTGTGTACACATATATATATATATCTTTGTCGAACGTTAGAGTTAGTACCAAGTACGTTAGTATAGTACGTTAGTACCAAGACATTTCAAGATACCTAATGGCACATTCCAAGACATTTGTTGGATTCCAGGTCTGCCCTGGAAACAAAATAGGTCAAATGACAGTTTCCAGGACAGTCCTGGAAACTTCTGTATACATATAAAAATTTGTACAGCTTAAATGTATATACAAAAGGCATACAAAGTATACAAACGTTACTTAGCGATGCTAATTGAATTATGAGCGCTATAATTTTATACTTTAATCATCAGAACCAAGTTTATATTTTTTTATTTTATACATGATTATTATAAAGTCCGACCCAACCCCTGGATCTCGGAAACGGCTGTAGATAAGGAAAAACGTTTCAGATGAAAGTTGTAGAGTTTAAAAAGATCTATTTACTGATCATATTAGTTTGACCTTGGGAGGGGTCGCCAAGGTCAGGTTAAGAATAACTATGTTTTTTTTTTAATGAAAGCCTATATTCTTTATTACGGAATATTATTCTACGTAAAGAAACAAACAACTTTTTCTTCAATATTGATTTTTTTTTAATGAAGAGTTTCATATTATTTACGAAATTGTCTTCTGGACACTGACATTTTAGATTATAAAAAAATACAGTTCAGTTTTTACTTATGTATGTATATTCAAAGTGTGTAATATACGTTTCAATATGTAACAACACGTTAGGAAATGCGACTTTAGAGTATTCCGCAACTATTAATTCAAAAGCATTTAATTTATAGAAATTGGTACATGGAAACAAACCTTAAGTTATGAAAAGATACATATCAGTTTTATATTTATTTATGGTAATTCAATGGGATAAACACTTCTTATTAATTTTAAAACGCGGTAAGAAAATATAAATTTACGGTATACTACAACCGGAGTGGGTTCCGATAGCACATTTCCCGACAGTACACGGCGGTCGGTGATTGGTGGTCTATAGTAGTGGACACTAGAAAATTTCTAAGCACCGGCCGATGTGAGTAGAAGTGTGCTATCGGAACGAGTGCTGTTGGGACCCTCCCCTACAACCGTACATACATGTACATTGATCCGTAACCGTTTAAAGTCACCCTATCAAAAATTATTTAAAGTTACTTTCAAAAATTTGTTTCTGTCCTGGAAACTGACGTTGAGCCTTAAAATAGTACGAATTCAGTTTATTAATGTGCATTCGACATGTTCAGCATACATTTGAGAGGATCTAAGTACCGCACGGTGCGATAGCACACTTCCATTCACATTGACTAGAGCCTAGACATATTCTGCTGTACTTACAGACAGAAAATTTTGTATTAAATTAGCCAATCGGCAATGTAGGTTATGGGGTGCCACTCCATATATTTCATCATTTGAGAATGCTGTAAAAGATGTGTATTATGTGATTCCACATTATTAATGTATTAGAGGAACTTTCAAATATTTACACAAATATTTTTTTATTAAAACAAATAAGTTTATAAAACGGTACAAATCATTTTTCGGTAATTTACTTATATTCAAGCGATTTGACATTGTAACGATGCCCCTAAAAGACATCGTACTGCCGGTCCGAACACCCGACCAGACGGCAGAAAGGGGCGCGGTGCGCCCCACACTATCTTTTAAAACATTATTACAAATGACGCTCGAGGCCAACGACCTCACCTCAAAACCGAACGGCGTCGAAGAAAGCCGAGCCACAAGCGGGACGAAAACGCCGAAACCGATTTCCCCGCTCCGAATACCCGGCGCTTGGCGGGGATAACCCCCACCCCGAGTAATTAGCATTTTCGGGGTATAAAAAGCCGCTCGCAATTAACGAGATACCGATTCCGGAGCTAACAAGCAGACGCACTAAGCCGAAGCGAGCTAGCCACCCGAACCGTCTCCTAGAGCAGCAAAGCCAGGAAGTTGAGCGTTCTCCGCTTCCACCGAGAGTTCTCGGTCGCTGCCTCCTAGCAATCACCAGCTGTGTAGAACCGAACGCGTGGGGTGGACTCCGTCTCCGCCGAGAATTCTCGGCCGTCACCTCTGCACAGAATCCTTCCGAGCTTACACGGGACGCGGGGTAGAGCGTACTCTGCCTCCGTCGAGGCCTCTCGACTCCCGGACTAGCACATACCACCCGTGCCTCTCCCGCAAGGCCTCGACCAGAGCGTAGTGGAGTGTTCTCGGCCCGAGTGCCTCCTCCCGTCACGATCCGCGAAACCCGTATCTCCGCGCCGCGACATACGGATACCGGTACCGAGCCGCGAACCCGCTATTAATACGGCAATCAAATCCCGAAACGCGCGGGCCTTTAAAACCCGACGGCCATCGATACGCGTCACCGCGTCACACCGAGTCACGCGCTTCCCGCCGCTACCACCGATCTACCGCGCTACCGCACGCGCCACGCGATACCGACACTACCGTACGGTCCACACGCTGTGGACACACCGCACGGTCACCGCCGACCGTTATACTCCGCGTTTACTCATTGTATTATATTCTCATCAGCATCATTGTAAATACCATCATCTTCCGCGTTTTGTATTTAACATCGTTTAACGAATAAAGCATCTGTTCTATCCAAATTCTCACGCGTTCTCCACGTTCTTTCGACCGACCCATCGAACCCCGGAATCCGGCGAGCTGTCACGTTCGAAACGGGATCTGTTTTAACATACTTCTTCACATTCAAGTACACGGCAAGATAGCATACATATACTTGTGACATTCCTCAGTCATTAACCAACCGTGAAAGTTTATATATTATTTTTAAAAATGTATGTGTGTCCTGGAAACTGACGTTAGGCCATAAAATATAGCAGTTCTTGTTTATTTGTTTAAATTTAATGAGTTCAATATACATTTCAGTATTTGAGAACGTGATATGAAAATATCCTAAAATCAAGAATTAGATTATAAAACCGTTTTTAATCTAATTTTTTATTTCAAGTGAAGAAAGTATTGTAAATATTGTAAAGTAGTTAGCTAGCACATTGATGCGGCATAACATAAATTCATATTTTTATACCATATTCTCAAATAATGAAATGTATATCAGGCTCGTTAAATATAAACAAATAATCAAGAATTGCAATATTTTATGGCCTAACGTCAGTTTCCAGGACACATATATTTTCCAAAATAATATATAATCTTTCACGGGGGTTAATGACTGAGGAATGTCACAAGTATATGTATACTAACTTGCCGTGTACTTGAATGTCAGGAAGTATGGCAAATCGCTTGAAAATAAGTAAATTACCGAAAAATGACATGTACCGTTTTATAACCTAATTCTTGATTTTAGGAGAAGGAAATATTGTAAATATTGTAAAGTAGTACGCTAGCACATTAATGCGGAATAACATAAATTCATATTTTTGTATCACGTTCTCAAATATTGAAATGTACATCAAGCTCGTTAAATATAAACAATAAGCAAGAACTGCAATATTTTATGGCCTAACGTCAGTTTCCAGGACACACATATATTCTTAAAAATAATATATAATCTTTCACGGGGGTCCATGATTGAGGAATGTCACAAGTGTGTGTATACTATCTTACCGTGTACCCGAATGTTAAGAAGTATGTCAAATTCCTTGAATATAAGTAAATTACCGAAAAATGACATTTATCGTGAATTTTAATGAAACGGTTCATTACACGGATTACACGGCAAGATAGTATACATATATTACTGACATTCCTCAATCATTAACCCCCGTAAAAGATTTTATATTATTTTTAAAAATATGTTCCTGTCCTGGAAAGTGACGTTAGGCCAACAAATATTGCATTTCTTGTTTATTTGTATTTAACGAGTTTGATATAAACATTTCAGTATTTGAGATCGTGGTATAAAAATAAGAATTAATGTTATTCCGAATCAATGTGCCAGCGAACTATTTTAGAATATTCACAATATTTCATTTTCCTGAAATCAAAAATTAGGTTATAAAATGGTACATGTCATTTTTCGACAATTTACTTATATTCAAATCATTTGACATACTTCTTAATATTCGAGTACACGACAAGATTGTGTACGTATACTTGTGACATTCCTCAATCATTAATCCCCATAAACAATTTTACATTATTAAAAAAAATATGTTTGTATCCTGGAAACTGGCGGCCGATCACTAAAAAGTATCAATTTTTGTTCATTTATTTATTGTTCCGTTTAATATATTTATGGAATACTTTTGGAATAATCATGGATGTTAAAGCCCTTGAATAAATTGATATATAATACTAATCCGCATGCTACATACATGAGCAAAAATTGATATATATTTTTTTATGACCTAACGTCAGTTCCCAGGGCACAAACATATTTTTAAAAAGGATATGAAATTATTCACTTGTTAGTGAACGACTTTACAACATTTACAAAAAATTATGTTTTCGTCCTGAAATCTAAGATTTAATTTACATAAGTAAATTATTAAATGTATACCGTTAATAACCTAATCCTTGATTTCAAAGCAAAAATATGTTTTTGTAAATATTATAAAGTAGTTCACTAGCACGTTGATGGTTCTGGATTCACATAACTTATATTCCTTCACAGCGTATGCTAAAGAATCGAGAATATTTGTACGTAAATAAAAACCGTAATGGTTTATGTTCTAACATCAGTTTCCTTGACACAAACTTATAAGTAATGTTCAACAATCGCTTTCTGATAGATTTTTGCTGTATACCGAAAATTTAAATTATCTTTCCGCATTCTCAAATACATAAGTATGTTAAACCGATTGAATGTATATAAACAAACGGAAAACTAATACATACCTTTTATGGCCTAACGTTAATTTTCAAGACACATTTTTATAAATAATGTGAAATATTCACCTACGGGTTAACATTTGCAAAGCTTCGTAAACTCATATTTCCTTACGTCTTCTCAAATATTAAGAAGAATCTTAATTTCTTTGAATTTTAAGAATGGCCAAAAATTATGAGTACTCTTTTATAACCTTATTTTTTGTTTCACGACATAAACATATTTTTTGAATTATTATGAACTAACATCTTAATATTTGTTGCGGCTTGTTGCAACACTGCGTGCATCTAGATGTACAATCACTCGCTGAGCGCTCAGTAAGCAATTGAAGATAACTAGATTCTAATTTATTCTGCTTCAGGAATAAGAATAATTAACTCTGTCATATTTTTTATCACTAAAGTCAAATTCAATGTTTTAATGTTTTGTCTGTCATGTTACACTTTCGGAAAAAATACGGAAACATAAAACAAATTTTATTGATTCTACTACTATTCGGATTAAAGAATTAGTGATTTACAATAATTTCCTATACAGTGAATTAAACTTTTTCTATAATAAGACGAAATTGTGTTACAGTCCAGATAGCACAGAAAGGCTAAAAGACATCTTAGAGATGTCTAAAAGACAATAAGACATCTTTAAAACATCTTTTAGTTATCTTTTAAACATGTGTGCTATCTGGGAGAAGATAATTAAAAAATACAAAATATAAATCATCGAAATAAAAGTAGAGAAATATAAATATAAAATATGAAATATAAAAAGATATATAATTATAAAACATAATACAAGACAATGATATACAAATAATCTGTCTCTTGAATAAGCCGTTATTATTTTTATTTTATTAATTTCACATTTGTTTATATAACTTTATTCACTTTTATTATGCAAGTTCAAAATGTATTTATATTTCACAGTATGTCTCAGGATAGATTTAATTGATTTGTTTATTGCTATTAATAAATCATTGTATTTTGAAGATCATGGCAAGGAAATCATGAAGTAACAAAAAGAAAACTTTTAAAGCTTAAAATGTATATGCTCTTGTATGTATGTATCTTTATATATTTGTATTAAAATTTACAGATAAATTACTTTTCTTGATGTAACATTATTAAATCCATCAATATTGTTATTTTCTATTTCGTTTATTTTTTTCCAAAATTATGACATAATAAAAGTGTAATATTTGTTTTTAGCAACAAAAAATATATATAAAAAATGATTATTCTTATTTATAAAGTAAAATCATTTCAAATTGTGATTTATTAGATATTTATAAAAAAGATAGTAATTATATTTGTTTCCATGTATATTTATTATAAATTAACATTTCTTTGTACATACATAGAACGAAAAATATTTATTTCAAATTTGATTTACTTCCATATGTACGAGAACTCTAAAATGTTTTCACAACATTAATAAAATAATTTTATATAAAACTTTGTATAATACTCTTATATTATATAATACTCTTATACTAATACTCTTCGAGATCGTGATCTCTCCCAGCAGCGCCGGCCCTGGCTAGGCCCTTACATGGCCCCTGCCCCAGCTCCGCTCCATCCGCGCAGGCAGGCCCACACCCGGGCCCGTGTGGGGTCTCGCCTAGCCGACAAGACGAATCCCCAGGCCCGGGCACAAGCCGACCCGCGCTTCAGGATCCCCGGAGAGTGGCGGAAAGGAGATAGGCCACGGGACGTTTCGGGTTTATTTGGGTAGGAAACAAGAAAAGGAAAAAGGTTTTACCGCATGGGGGCCATGCTTGCCACATGAGAGCCATTTGGCTAGCTTTCGCTAGCACCGGCTCGTGGCAATGCTGTGATAGTCTTGGTTGAAGGAGAGGAGGAGGGGAAGAGAGGGTTTGCCGCATGGGGGCCATGCTTGCCACATGAGAGTCATAGTAGATAGGGACAGTTACGTCTAAAGTTTTACGTGCGGTACCTGCTCCGGGAGCTTAACCCACACGGCCCCCATGGGCGCGGAATCGAGATACCCTCGATCAACGCGTCCTCGCTCGCGCGAGGACTACCAGTTTGCCACCGGATAGTAGGATCCGACAGCCCCACTGGTGAGGGCGAGCGACTATCCACGCTCTGCCAGCTGAGCAGGCTGGCGCCCGAACTGGGGGTACGCAGTTCCACCGTCGGAGCCTCAGGCGTGAGCCGAGACTCCTAGCCTGCATGCGGCTTTCAACCACTACCCCCGCGAGTCCATTCCCATGATTGGGAGAGAGCCGAAGCTCCCTGGGCAACCCAATCCCCGCGGTACCAGTTTAGATCACTGGTCGGATCTTCGTAGCCAAGGCTACTACCAGTATGGTGGCCCACTCCACCAGGCATTGGTCGGCCTCTCGCAATCCTCGTCCTGGCTCAGTCATTGGTCGTCATCAGTTGTATCCTCCTCCGGAAGGCTGCCTCTGCGAACAGCTTTATCCCATCGTACCTCTCTCTTACACCCAGCACTTCACTCACATTTACGCTCCAATTCTCTCTCACAATCACTCCCCACGCATCCAAATCTCTCAAGTCCTCATACATTCTACACTCAACCAAGATATGCTTCCAATCCTCACACTCGGCGCCGCACACACATTCCCTCGTCTCATTCAAACCACGCTCGTACAGAAAATCATTCAAGCTTCCATGCCCGGTGAGAATGTAGCCCAGTCTAAGCCCGGGCTCAAACCCACCGCACACTTCCGCAAACCTTACACTCCTGATAAATTCATACGTAACTCTTCCATTCGCACTCTCATCCCATCTCTCTTGCCATTTCTCATACACTCTTTCATTTATAACTTCACGCACTGCTCTACATCCATCCCGCGCACTTCTTCATCATTTATTATTCCATTCTCACCCACATTCACTCCATTTCTTATCCTGTACGCCAGGCCTTTCCTCACGCATTCGAGATCCCACGGAAGCCCACCCATCAATACCTGCATGGCCTCCGTGGAGACCGTCCTACACACATCGAGACACGCGCTCAGGAAGACTCTCTGACACCTATTTATTGTCTTCCTGGCGTAGTCGTGTCTCATCGATTCATACCACACACTCGCACCATACATCACACTGGTCAGGAACAGGCCCCTGTATAACACACATACCGCCTTTTTCTTGAGGCCCCATTCACTCCTTAACACTCACCTCAATTTCCCTATTACGCTCACACTCTTTTTCCGCAGAAACTCCAAGTGCGGCTTGAAGCTCATGCGCTCATCCATCCACACACCCAGAAATTTCACACTACTAACATACTTAAGACTCTTACCGTTTACACACACACTCGGGTGCCTCGTTCCGGCCAGCCGCCCTTTCATCAACATCGCCACAGTCTTACTTTCTGACACGCTCACACCAACTTTCTCACCCCATTCACTCACTATTCTCATCCACGCTGTTCCCTTCCTCTCCAAATCCAATTTACTCTGACCTTCCACACACAGCAAGAGATCATCCGCATACGCTACAATCTTGCACCCGTGTTCGCGCAGTCGCCACAGCAGTTCATCCATCATGAGATTCCATATAAATGGACCGCATATGGAGCCCTGCGGGCAGCCGCGTCGAACTTCTCTCCATACGCTCTCACACGCTCCAATCATACACACACGTCTTTCACTAAAATAACTCTCCCACAACCCAAGCTCTTCACAATCCAACTCTCTCAGCTTGCTGAGCACACAATCCCACTCCAGGTTGTCAAATGCACCCTGGAAATCGATAAAGATGCCCAGCACATACTTACACTCTGTCTCATTCACCCACTCAAGCACGCAGCTCCATGCACTCTCCGTTGACCTGCCCTTGACAAATCCATGTTGTGCGTCGCACAATCTTTCACACACCTTTCGCTCCAATCGATTCACCATCATTCTCTCCAAGACTTTTCCAAGGACAGGCAACAAACAGATCGGCCTGTAAGATCCAGAATCCGATCTCACTTTCTCCGGGGACTTCAGCAGTATTATCAATCTCGCACTCTTCCATTCAGCAGGAAAGCACGCCGATCTCAAACACCCATCATACACTCTTTTCAGCCACTCGGGTATTGCTTTCACAATCACTCTTAGCATTTCCACGCATACCCCATCCATACCGGGTGCCTTACCGGGCTTCATCGCTCGTACAGCCGCTCCAATCTCTTCCCACTCAAAAGAGTTATCACTCAACTCTTCATTCATACACCTCCCATCCCTTATCAACCGTGCAGCATTTACTCTCGCAGCCTGGAAGAAGCGCCTCAACACTCTCACGCCACGTACGCGTCTCTCTACCATTCACCCTCATCGCACTCAATCGTGCTCTGTCATACTTTCCCATGCATACCTTGTACACGTCACCCCACGGATCACGATTCCCAGTCTCACTCACAAATTGCTTCCAATTTTTCTCTTTCACCCTCTATATCATCTGTTTATATTCTCTTACAGCCTCTCTATACACTCGCACGCTCTCATTCGCTCGATCGCTATCACTCCTGCGTGCCCTTTGATAGGCACGCCTACACTTTCTCACTTTCCGTTTTATTCTCTCTAATTCACTCGACCACCATACTAGTTTCCTAGTAGGTTTCCTCACCCATCCTTTCAATCTCCCGTCATTCATTCTCGTGATCCATGACATGACGCGCTCCAACACAACCTTAACATTCATTCCGTCCACATCCTCTTCATTTGCCGCACACTCTTTTAGGTCGCTGATGTAGCTATCCCAGTCTGCGTTCTTCCACACCCATCTACGCACACTTTCACTCCTTCTGTCACTCTCATCAAACGCCAGTCGGATCAGCAACACGTTGTGGTCACTGATCCCCCAGTCACTCTTAACTTCCCACTCATACCGACACCCCGCACGCACATCATTCACCAGCGTGACATCAATATCACTATCTCCATTTGCTCCGCTGAACGTATAGCTTTCGCTAGGTTCGTTCAGCACAGTCATACCATTCGCAATTACACATTCTTCAAACATTCTTCCACGGATCACATTCTCTCTACCGCCTCCATCGCCCTTGCTGAACCACAGCGGCGAGACGGCATTCGCATCCATTCCTATCAGTACGTGCTTTCCTCTCACTCTCGCACACACACTGTCCAAATACGCCAGGTACGGCTCTAGATTTTCACCGAACCGGCAGTACAAGGACACCACATACATTTCGCCAAAGTCCCCTTTTAGCCATACGCACACTCCACACTCGTTCGTACATTCTCTCACACACATCACCTCGAGCTTGGGATCATTCACAACCACTGCTGCTCTCACATTCTCGCTCTCATTCGCTATCACATCCATACGCAGGGGCAAACCCACCACTCGCCCATTCCTCACATACGGTTCTTGCAGCAGTGCCACACTCACACGGCGCTCACACAACCACTCTCCCAAGTCACACATCACCGCATACGCTCTTTGACAATTAAGTTGTACCACATTCACACAGAGGTACTTTGGGTCCATTATAACTCTGAGGTTTTTAATCTACTTCTATACATTTCTACCTGCCTAATATACTCCCTGCACTTTTTACTGCGCAGGTCGTGGCGGACTTCCTTATAATTTGCACGGACACAATTGGTGCAAATTGGGTCATTCTTGTGCTTACACTTTTCCTTGACGTGGTCCGGCTTTCCACACGTCTCGCACAAGCGCTCGGGGGCTACGCAGCCTTTTGCAATGTGCCCAAACCTGTGACATTTGTAACATCTTGTGATATTCAGGTAATCATTCACCTTATAGGACTTCCATTGTAGGAAGACCCTCCCAGCACTTATGAGACGCTTGTGAACACTGTAGGGGGCCTGCATAATCCAATTAGACAGGCCCTCTCTGGATTTGTATTTACGCCTACATCTAACTACGTTTTTGAGCTCATTTAGATCATTTATTGTGGCACTCTCCCAGTTCTTCTGTATCAGGTCTTCAATTAGCTCCTCCTCTTTATAATCGTCTTCCACATCGTAGATTACGAAGCTAGGGTCTATTCCTTGCGGTTCGTCCACTCTAAGACCCGCCGCACTTAATGGAGCACTTTTAACAGCCTCTACATCCTCGGTGCCCTCCACAGTCAACACTAGACCCTTACCACGCATGGGTCTACAGCTCTGGATTTTGAGCTTACTTTTTCTACCGCCTAGCGTTTCGACTACGCTCTTTCGAATCTCATCATTGGTCCTCTTATCGTCTTTTCCTGCACGCTTAATGAGGAGGACGCCTCGCTCTTTCTGCCTCATAGGAGCCGTTGTACGTACATGTTTCGCGGCGGAAGTTTTCTGCGCGGTCCTCGCAGCCACCTCCGAATATGCCGGCCTAGCAATATTGCTCCTTTATGCTCTCCAATTTCACACTTAAAATTTCTTTTTCTACGGCCTCCCGCTGCAGCCTACTCTCTAAGATGGACCACTTAGATAGAATATACTTAATTGCCACCTTGCTGACCTTGTTGCTCTCATTAAGCAGGAAAGCCTCGAGCTGCTCTCTCTCATTTCTTATTTCTTGGAGTGCGGCCGAAACCGACTCCTCTTCCACGTGCGTGCTCCCCTCACCATCAGCGGGGAGCACAAGCAGGTCGTCCACGGGGAGCCGGCCCGTCAGGACCGACCCGTCGTCACTATTTCTTCTCGCACTTTCGTGCGGGACGCTTGCACTTTCCGTACGCGCCACGAGAGGTGGTGACCTAGCCACCGACCCCCTTCTTTTGAAAGCATCTGCTTCTGCTTTCATCTCGTGGTCCAGTTGCTTAGCCTTAGTCGTCATCGTTTTTGTTTTGTCCTTAGAATTGTTTATTTTCGTTTTCTCCACTTTTAGTCCCACGAGTGTGGGGGAAAAGAGGTCCATCCGTCCAGAGCCCCCGATGTCCGGATAAGGCGACTTGAATACAATGGGGTGGCGCCAGGTACCCCAAGGGGATCGTTCGCGACCGGGTTGTTTTGCGTCTCCCCGGCCATGCAGCCTTAAGCACGATGCCTCCCACCGTGGCTTCGAGACGTTCCCCTCCGGAAAGGCCCGGTGGCAAACCCTTACGGGTCCGCGGAGCGGGGACTCCGCGTACTTCGCCTTAACTCCGTTAGCCCGCAGTTGGGTCGCTCGCGCGATCCGCATGCGGTTACCAGCAGAAACCGATAGGAGGTGGAGTCCGGCTAGACTATGATAGGCTCTGTATTGCGCATCAATAGTCTTGTGTTCGTGACTCGTTGCCCTCACACGCCGCGAGATGTTTTTCGCAGCGTGTTGCTTGGTAAAATAAGGGCGTATGTACGCATACGCCCTTTTGCAAATCAATATAATAAAATAAGATGCCGTGGAGGAGCAAGGTTAGAAATTAAAACAGAAATAAGTCAAAATAAAATAAAATAAAATAAAATAAAAAACAAAACAAAAATCAAATAAAATAAGACAAGATAAAAAAATGAAATAAATAAATAAATAAATAAATAACTAATAAATAAATAAATTATTAGTTGTGGAGCGGAAGCGTCAAAGATAAGATAATTAAATAAATAAATAAATGCCGCGTGTTGGTTTATGAGCGAATCGATGATCCCGCAAGGCCCCCACGCGGCGTGTTGCTTTGGTGGAATAGGGGCGTATGTGCACATACGCCCCTTTTAATGTTTATCAAATGTACATCTCAGCGTGTTGCTTTATTCTAAGGTGCCGCGGCGTGTTGCTTTGGGTCTTGGGCAGCAACTTTGTCCCTACGGTCACAAGACCTAGTGTCGGGAGATCAGCATTTTGCTATGCCGCGGCACGCGTGAGTCAGACCTGGGTCAGACTCACCTAAGTTATTTCCACTTCGCTCGGAGGAGAGCCTCCGGACCATCGATTCGCTCGCGGCGTGTTGCTTTTGTTTAAAGATAAAGGCGGCGTGTTGCCTTTTAAAGATGAAAGCGGCG
The DNA here is from genome assembly GCA_901521435.1 of Crematogaster levior. Classification (NCBI taxonomy): domain Eukaryota; kingdom Metazoa; phylum Arthropoda; class Insecta; order Hymenoptera; family Formicidae; genus Crematogaster; species Crematogaster levior. The sequence goes on from CABEGB010001102.1 coordinate 54,108, forward strand.
TGTTGCTTCTTCAATGATATATAAAATATATAAAAGTAAAAATAAAAATAAAAGTAAAAGTAAGCCGCGGCGTGTTGCTTTCTATAAAGGCTAGAAAGTTGAAAGCGGCGTGTTGCTTTCATAATAAATGTAAAGTGAGCCGCGGCGTGTTGCTTTCTATTAAGCCAGAAAGTTGAAAGCGGCGTGTTGCTTTCACAAATATACATAAGTACGCCGCGGCGTGTTGCTTTATAAGCCGCAATGCGGCGTGTTGGCTTATCACGCAACAGCCTATGCGGCGTGTTGCCTTGTCCTGCAACAGCCTATGTGGCGTGTTGCCCTGTACGCCGCGGCTTAAGCGGCGTGTTGCCTTGTGAGATGTATGGTATCAGCGGAGCGGCGTGTTGCTTTGGCCAAGCACGTCGAGGGTTCCTGCTCGCCCTCTTTCACTATATCTTAGTTCTCATGCCACATGTTAAAGTGTGGCATGAGTTGTTTGCATGCACACTACCATTAAATGGCCTTAATCGGGTACCCCGAAACCTCACTTGGGAGTGGGTCCATGGGTACCCGGCCGCTAGCTTTTCTTGCTCTCGCCGCAGGCGCCACACCACAGCTCAAGCAAGAATCGCTCTTAGACCGTCCCTCGCACTCACCCTTGTCGGGACGGGCCTGCTAGCACGACTGGATGTGACGCATCTCCGAGTGAGATATCCAGTCGGCTCCACAGAGCCCATCGCCCACCTACGTGGGACGCCGGACAAGGGTGAGTGCGCGCCTAGGGACGGCCCGTACTACTAAAAGCACCCCGGGGCGTTCAAGCGAGCAAGGCGAGCTCAAACTTAGAACCTCCCCGGGGCTCCCACAGACCTGTTCTTGTATGTCATTCGTGCTTATGGCCTCGGCAACACTTAGTGCTCCGCTGATCCAGTTCACGCCACTTTCATTAAAGCACCTCTTGTTTTAAATATAATGCTGTTCCGCTCCACAACAGTCATAAATAAATAAATAAATAAAATAAAATGTCTTATTTTATTTCGTCAAAGTAGAGCTTTTGCTCCTCCAGCTTGCTTGGCAACGAGTCACGACCACTCCCGCCATTGTAGATAGGGACAGTGGGAATCTGGTTAATCCATTCATGCGCGTCACTAATTAGATGACGAGGCATTTGGCTATGTTTCGATGCCAGGGCAGTACCTCCGCTATATATATGCGCAGAGGTCCACCTCCCCGATATCGATATTGCAGGGCTGTTTGCTGTCGGTGTTCGCAGGCAACACCCTGGAGGTAATATATGAACGAAGCCGACTAGCGGCTTTCCTCCTCGACATTCATACATGAATCATCCTCCGCTGTCACGGCGGCACCCAACTCTACGTGCCTTCCGTCCATGCACCACTTGCGGCAGGAGCAATGCTCCTACCAGCCATATAACGGGTTGTTATACCGTTAAATCGTTTCCAATTCAGCCATGAACCCCAGAGGACACGAGTCGTGAGCGTACGGAGCTGACCCGTGGTAAGGCCTAATCTCCGCATCCCCTCCTCGCTCCGAGAGCTCCAGACTCCTCGCCATGAGATTGTCAAGGCGGTAAAACGAACATTTTCACGTGGCACTCCTGTGCGATTCGCCACGAGGTCCGCTAGATCATCACTTGAACGGTACTTGTGGACTTTCCGCTCATGGGAAACATTTAACGCAGTTTCGCTGGATACCACTTGCGCGTCAACGACCACTGCCTCACCACCCTTGGCAATGGTCAGGTCGGGCCGCCTCAATCCGGCAGAGGTCGAATACGCCAGCTCCGCATCGACTTGCCATCCCTTCTGTTGTAAGAAGTTACCAACTTGACGACATAGATCGTTATGTCGCAAAATTCTCCCTCCGTGCGTTCGGAAGCAGCGCTGAACGCAGTGCGCTGGCGTCTCAATCTCGAGACAACCAGCGCGACAGTGAACATTGCGCCCCTCACGACCTCGGGATACTCTCGCTCGAGACGGGATGCACTGAGCCCGTATGTGGTGATAGTGCACGTAGTCGGCTCCGGGTATGGAGTCGGCGCCACCCGACACCCAATATGAACTCAGCTTGGCCGAATTCTCGGCCTCCCTGAGCCCGTTCCCATCGCACGACTCGCGCAACCAAGCTGTACAGTGCTGTCTGAGCTCGGCGGTTGTTGTCACTCTGCTCCCGCGAACCCGCATTTGGTTTTCACACCAAACCAACTGCCTCGCCACATACGTGGTTTCGGCAGCGGCGCAGGCCGCAGGTAGAGTGCTTCGACACAACCGTCGCAGTCGGTTGTACTTCAAGATAGGGATAAGAGTTTTAAGCAGAGGCATACCAAGCCCGCCACTCTGTATCGGCGCATGGAAATATCCAGCAGGGACATCATGGGGAAAACGCAGCCACCGTCTCACTGCGGTGCGTACTACGATATCCATACCCTTGAGAGTTTTGGCGGAAACTGTTCCTACTACCCAGCGATGATAATATCGTGGGAGGAGACAGTCCCGTAAAAGCCTCAGCCGCTGTTGGGGCTTCAAAGGCGCTCTCGTTAATTGCTCGATGGCCTGAGCTAAGGGAGGATCGTTTGCGTATTCCCTAGCACCTTGGTACATGCATCCCAGATACGCCCAGACATCGACCGGGGATCTCTGCGTTATCCACGCTCCCCCCAAGGTGAAGTTGGGTGTTATGTCGATCTTCACCTTTTTGTCTCTGCCCGACGCCACCATGGAAAGCACGCCTGTCTTCTTTGCGTTAATGTTCAGTCCATTGACTTTAAAGGCGTTATCGAGCCTCGTCAAGTTCTCCTGCAGACCATTCCTGGTAGACGCCAGGAGCACAATGTCGTCAGCATAGCCTAATGCGCTGATGAGCCTTGCACCCATACGGTAACCAACATCCTCCGAGAGAATTCCCAGTGCTCTATCTACGACCAGATTGAACAGTAGGGGCGATAACGGATCTCCCTGCCTCACACCACGGCCGATCTTTATGGCCGCACCTTCGTCAGTGCCGGAACCAGTGCCGTGAATCACCGTCCGTGCACTCGAATAGACAGCCCTAACGTACTCTCTAAACTCCCGTGGAGCCCCAGTTCTTGGAGAGTCGCATGGATAGCGTCGTGAGCCACAGTGTCGAATGCTTTCGACACATCGACGCATGCAAGATGGAGTGTGCGGCAATGTCTTCGGGCGTCGTCCAGCACGGCAGACAGGACGGTTACGTTTTCGCAAACGCCGTCCACCGGCCGGAAACCCCTCTGACGATTGTCAAAAATATCCAGGGCTGCTAATCGTTTTGCCAAGATCTTATGAAGGTGCCGTGCAATGACGGATCCAATACTCAGGGGTCGGTATTCCGCCGGTCCAGTACGTTCGGATATACCTCCCTTTTCGAGGAAAACCGTCCTAGTGGCTGTGAGGGACCAGGGGACCGTCCCTGCCAGGAGCAGCAGATTGAACAGAAGCGCGCGAAGATCTGGTGGAACAGCGTTCCACATCCTCGGCGTAATCTGGTCCAATCCTGGCGCAGTGCCAGTCTTTACAGAAGTCCCTTTAACTTCGGCTGGAGTTATGGGACCCCAGAGCGAGGACTTATCCACCGCTGGAACTGGGTCCGCGGCGGCGCCCTCACCGAGACCTTCGAGGTGTATACCTCTTGCTCTCGGCGGAAGGCTCCGGCTAGCACACGCCGCTACTTGCGTCGATGTCCCATACGACTCGCGCAAGGCCGTCATATCTCCATCCGCTTCACTGGGCGTCGCCATAATGGGACGCCAGTAGTCGCGGAATTCGACAGCGGACGGACGCTCGCGCACGGAGCCGCCTCCGAGTACATGCGACAAGCAAGTTTTGAGGTTCTTCTTATAGAGAGTTTGCACATGTGCAAACTCTCTTCTCCTCCGCTGCTTCCTATTCTCTCGCGGTTCACGTTTGTCATGTGTTCCAGGAGGACTGCGCCGCTTCGCCGAAGCGCGCTGCGGAGGACGCACCGCTGTCGGCGGGAAGATCGCGCCGATCCATCTCTCGATGGCGTCGACATTCACGACCCCCGACAGGAGAGCTTCTCTCGCGATGGCAACGAGAGTATCGGCCTGGTAAGCTCGACGGGACGCTGGACTGTGCTCAATAATGTTCGTGATGACGTCCCGTAGCCTCTGAGAACTCTGCTCAGGGGCAGGCCGAGGTGCGTTTTCCTCCTGTCCCGTCTCCATGGTCGCAGGGGCGGCATCGGCTCCTATCATCGCCGCGCCAGCCCCGTCGCCCTCATCGATCACTGTCGTACGACGCGACAGGATCTCTTGGCAGAAGCCTCTAACCATCTCGCGATAAGCCTCTTGTCGACGCTTACCCTTGATGGCTTCGAGACTCCTATTAGGGAAGTACCTTTGTAGGTGTTGATTCATGAAGAGTACTTCCCCGGCTGAGGTGGCTGTAGCCTCAGCGCGAGCCATGAGACTGACTTCCTCCGCAGACCATCTGGCTTTGACGCGCTCGACGTCGACAGCGCTGTTGGCCACCAAAGGGTGAGCCCGAACAACGTGAACTCCTAGGCCACGCTTGGTCCGAAACTCTCCTGGACAATGTTCACATGATAGAGTTGGTTGCCCTGTTCAACCACTTGGCTGCCGTGTTCAGCCGTATCTTGGCTGCTGCCCTCAGCCATGGCTTCGCCAGCGGTTTGCCTGGACGAGCCAGCTACGACCCCGTCGGGGTCCGCCGCAACAACGGCCCTTCCACGCACTCTCGCACGCAGTACCCGCCCCATCCGAGGCCCGGGATCTGGCATTTATTTGACTTAACTGCGTGCTGGGGGAGCAGACGGATTAACAGCCGACAGAAGCCCGGCTTTCTTGGCCAGCTCACCGTAGAAGGCACATGGGCTGAGCCCGCACATGTTTCGCCATAACGCCACTTGGTGATGCAGCGTTCCAGCGGGACCACGAGGAGGTGGGCGTTAATGACTTGATCGAGAGATTGCTCCCTCGACCCAAGTAACTAATAACTCTAACCCCAGGTCCAAAGAGATCGCAATGAGAATCAAGGACCTAAGAGAGCCTGACCCTCTAAGTCGGCGTGCCGCGTAACACGCCACCCGGATAGTCATAGTTACTCCCGCCGTTTACCCGCGCTTGCTTGAATTTCTTCACGTTGACATTCAGAGCACTGGGCAGAAATCACATTGCGTCAACACCCGCGAGGGCCATCGCAATGCTTTGTTTTAATTAGACAGTCGGATTCCCCTAGTCCGTGCCAGTTCTGAGCTGAGCGTTGAATGGCGGCCGAAGAGGACGACCGCGACGGCTCGCGCCGCCACGGAAGCCTCGCAGCAAGGAAGATCCGCGGGAGGCCAAGGCACGGGACCGAGCTCGGATCCCGGACTGCGGCGCGAGAACGCCGAGCGTTCACCTCGCCCAGGCCCGGCACGTCAGCCAGACCCGCTTCCCGACCAAGCCCGACACGCCCCGCTCCTCAGAGCCAATCCTTATTCCGAAGTTACGGATCCAATTTGCCGACTTCCCTTACCTACATTAGTCTATCGACTAGAGGCTCTTTACCTTGGAGACCTGCTGCGGATATGGGTACGAACCGGCGCGACACCTCCACGTGGCCCTCTCCTGGATTTTCAAGGTCCGAGGGGAAGATCCGGACACCGCCGCAACTGCGGTGCTCTTCGCGTTCCAAACCCTATCTCCCTGCTAGAGGTTTCCAGGGAACTCGAACGCTTATACAGAAAAGAAAACTCTTCCCGGATCTCCCGACGGCGTCTCCAGGTCATTTTGGGTTACCCCGACGAACACTCTTACGAGGGCCCGAATTGTATGCGGTTCCGCTGCCGGGTTCCGGAATAGGAACCGGATTCCCTTTCGCCCGACGGGCGTGTGTCAGTCATCATCATCATCACAAAAACGTTACGACGATACAACGGTTAAGCTGTCGTCTTTTCCGTTATTGCGTGTGTGTATATCGACACTCGAGTATCATGTACGCCGTCATTGACATAGGATTTCTCCTAGGGCTTAGGATCGACTGACTCGTGTGCAACGGCTGTTCACACGAAACCCTTCTCCACGTCAGTCCTCCAGGGCCTCGCTGGAGTATTTGCTACTACCACCAAGATCTGCACCGACGGCGGCTCCAGGCAGGCTCGCGCCCAGACCCTTCTGCGCGCACCGCCGCGACCCTCCTACTCGTCAGGGCTTCGTGGCGGCGCGTGCCGCGCGCGCCACGCAAACACGCGAGCGCGCGCAAGCACTTGCCGCCCCACTTGCCGCTGACGGCAGAGTATAGGCTCGACGCTTCAGCGCCATCCATTTTCAGGGCTAGTTGCTTCGGCAGGTGAGTTGTTACACACTCCTTAGCGGATTCCGACTTCCATGGCCACCGTCCTGCTGTCTTAAGCAACCAACGCCTTTCATGGTGTCCCATGAGCGTCGAGTTGGGCGCCTTAACTCTGCGTTTGGTTCATCCCACAGCGCCAGTTCTGCTTACCAAAAATGGCCCACTTGGCACTCTGATCCGAGATGCTCGTGGCTTCATAATTCAAGAAAGCCAGAGATCTCACCCATTTAAAGTTTGAGAATAGGTTGAGGTCGTTTCGGCCCCAAGGCCTCTAATCATTCGCTTTACCAGATGAGACTCGCGCGCGTTCCAATGCGGAACGTCCGAGTGCCAGCTATCCTGAGGGAAACTTCGGAGGGAACCAGCTACTAGATGGTTCGATTAGTCTTTCGCCCCTATACCCAGTTCCGACGATCGATTTGCACGTCAGAATCGCTACGGACCTCCATCAGGGTTTCCCCTGACTTCGTCCTGACCAGGCATAGTTCACCATCTTTCGGGTCCCAACGTGTACGCTCTGGGTGCGCCTCATCTCGCAATGAGAACGAGACGCCCCGGGAGTGCGGAGCGGCATACAAGCGACGCGGCTCATCCTCCCTCGGTCGACAACCAGGGCCGACCTTCACTTTCATTGCGCCTTTAGGTATCGCTACGGAAGTCCCAATGACTCGCGTACATGTTAGACTCCTTGGTCCGTGTTTCAAGACGGGTCCTAAGAGTACCCAAAGCAGTAGCGTCGCCGACCGGTATCGATCCCCGCGCCGCCCCCGGGGAGGGACGAGACACGGGGACGTTCGTAGGCCTGTCGAAGGTTAACCGTGCGACCAACAGCGGGCCAGGACCGGTGACGGCACTAGGTCCGTTGAGCCTCCGTGTACCGTGGCGCGCGCTTGCGACGGCCTCGACGCATAACGCGTTGCCCTCGAGAGAGCAACGCTGCGGCCTGATACCTTGCGTGTACCGCCGGGCAGCCGGCCGGGCGACCGGGGGTTTGACGCGTGCCGTTTTACCGACGACGCGCCAGTCACCGCACCCGGGCCGTAGACCGACACCCAGCGGGTCGCGACGTTCTACTAGGGGAGAAGTGCACGACGACGACGGCCGGTCATCGACGCACGGCAGCGTGTCCGCGCGGCGAGCCGCGAGGCCCGCGCGGGACATCGCCCACCGACGCGAAGCCAGCGTCGCTGACGATGAATCTCCCCGTTCGATCTTTTGGGTTTCTTAGGTTTACCCCTGAACGGTTTCACGTACTCTTGAACTCTCTCTTCAAAGTTCTTTTCAACTTTCCCTCACGGTACTTGTTCGCTATCGGTCTCGTGGTCGTATTTAGCCTTAGATGGAGTTTACCACCCACTTAGAGCTGCACTCTCAAGCAACCCGACTCTAAGGAGAGATCCTCCCGAGACGCGCACCGGTCGCTACGGGCCTGGCACCCTCTGCGGGTAAGTGGCCCCATTCAAGATGGACTTGGACGCGACGCGACGCCTCGGGATAAGCGGACCCTCCCAAACACCACATTTCCCTGCGGCGGAACCGCGGGATTCGGTGCTGGGCTCTTTCCTGTTCGCTCGCCGCTACTGAGGAAATCCTGGTTAGTTTCTTTTCCTCCGCTTAATAATATGCTTAAATTCAGCGGGTAATCTCGCCTGCTCTGAGGTCGTCAATTATTATTCTTTACACACAAGCGCATCTCGCCTCGCGCACGCGCGCGGCGCGACGAAGACGCGACGAGACGGGACACGGCGGCTCTGGCTCCTCTCGAATGGAGAGAGAGAGCGCGCTCGCAAAGTCCGTCGATCGTCGGCGTCCGATCGTCGGCCGATCGTCCTCGTGCGACGAGAAAGAAGGCCCGAGAGTGGAGGATGGAGGAACGCGCACACACACAGAAATGTGTGTTTTGGCGTTCCTCGACGTTTGTCAACCGGAGGCGAGGTGCCTCGAGGAGCGACTCGACGCGAGTACACGACGACGCGTGCCGGTCCCATGCCGCGGTGGCAAATCGCCGCCGCTTTTCTTTCGCTCGCGCGAGAGAACAGGCTTCGTGGACTCGGGGACACGCGG
>CABEGB010001102.1:67500-75000 GCA_901521435.1 Crematogaster levior
CTCGGGCGTCACCTCCGGTGGTACGACCGAGCTGAATATCTCGGGCGTCACCTCCGGTGGTACGACCGAGCTGAATATCTCGGGCGTCACCTCCGGTGGTACGACCGAGCTGAATATCTCGGGCGTCACCTCCGGTGGTACGACCGAGCTGAATATCTCGGGCGTCACCTCCGGTGGTACGACCGAGCTGAATATCTCGGGCGTCACCTCCGGTGGTACGACCGAGCTGAATATCTCGGGCGTCACCTCCGGAGGTACGACCGAGCTGTATATCTCGGGCGTCACCTCCGGTGGTACGACCGAGCTGAATATCTCGGGCGTCACCTCCGGTGGTACGACCGAGCTGAATATCTCGGGCGTCACCTCCGGTGGTACGACCGAGCTGAATATCTCGGGCGTCACCTCCGGTGGTACGACCGAGCTGTATATCTCGGGCGTCACCTCCGGTGGTACGACCGAGCTGAATATCTCGGGCGTCACCTCCGGTGGTACGACCGAGCTGAATATCTCGGGCGTCACCTCCGGTGGTACGACCGAGCTGAAAATCTCGGGCGTCACCTCCGGTGGTACGACCGAGCTGAAAATCTCGGGCGTCACCTCCGGTGGTACGACCGAGCTGAATATCTCGGGCGTCACCTCCGGTGGTACGACCGAGCTGAATATCTCGGGCGTCACCTCCGGTGGTACGACCGAGCTGAATATCTCGGGCGTCACCTCCGGTGGTACGACCGAGCTGAATATCTCGGGCGTCACCTCCGGTGGTACGACCGAGCTGAATATCTCGGGCGTCACCTCCGGTGGTACGACCGAGCTGAATATCTCGGGCGTCACCTCCGGTGGTACGACCGAGCTAAATATCTCGGGCGTCACCTCCGGTGGTACGACCGAGCTGAATATCTCGGGCGTCACCTCCGGTGGTACGACCGAGCGGTGAATATCTCGGGCGTCACCTCCGGAGGTACGACCGAGCTGAATATCTCGGGCGTCACCTCCGGTGGTACGACCGAGCTGAATATCTCGGGCGTCACCTCCGGTGGTACGACCGAGCTGAATATCTCGGGCGTCACCTCCGGTGGTACGACCGAGCTGAATATCTCGGGCGTCACCTCCGGTGGTACGACCGAGCTGTATATCTCGGGCGTCACCTCCGGAGGTACGACCGAGCTGAATATCTCGGGCGTCACCTCCGGTGGTACGACCGAGCTGAATATCTCGGGCGTCACCTCCGGTGGTACGACCGAGCTGAATATCTCGGGCGTCACCTCCGGAGGTACGACCGAGCTGAATATCTCGGGCGTCACCTCCGGTGGTACGACCGAGCTAAATATCTCGGGCGTCACCTCCGGTGGTACGACCGAGCTGAATATCTCGGGCGTCACCTCCGGCGGTACGACCGGTACGACCGAGCTGTGCGTATCTCGGGCGTCACCTCCGGTCGGTACGACCGAGAGAATATCTCGGGCGTCACCTCCGGTGCCGCGACCGAGCTAAATATCTCGGGCGTCACCTCCGGTAGTACGACCGAGCCAAATATCTCGGGCGTCACCTCCGGAGGTACGACCGAGCTGAATATCTCGGGCGTCGCCTCCGGTGGTACGACCGAGCTCAGGAAATCTCGGGCGTCACCTCCGGTGGTGACGACCGAGCTGAATATCTCGGTCGTCACCTCCGGAGGTACGACCGAGCGATCTCGGGCGTCACGATCGCTCGTCACCTCCGGAGGTAACGCCCGAGATCATTCGCTCGGTCGTACCACCGGAGGTGACGACCGAGATATTTAGCTCGGGCGTACCTCCGGAGGTGACGACCCGAGATATCTCGGGCGTCACCTCCGTCGTCGTACCACCGGAGGTGACGCCCGAGAATTTCTCGGGCGTCGCACCACCGGAGGTGACGCCCGAGATTTTCAGCTCGGTCGTACCACCGGAGGTGACGCCCGAGTGTTTTTCATCTCGGTCGTCACCACCGGAGGTGACGCCCGAGATTTACAGCTCGGTCGTACCATCCGGAGGTGACGCCCGAGATATTCAGCTCGGACGTACCTCCGGAGGTGACGCCCGCGCGTCGCTACCACCGCTCGCGGTCGGGACCACCGGAGCTCGTGACGCCCGAGATATTGCTCGGTCGCACCACCGGAGGTGACGCCCCGCGCTCGGTCGTACCGCCGGAGGTCGCAACAGTCCGTCGTACCACCGGAGGTGACGCCCGAGATAACAGCTCGGTCGTACCTCGCCGCCGGAGGTGACGCCCGAGATCAGGACGCAGCGTGTTGCTTCGCGCCGTCGACGTTGACGTCCGCGATCTTTCGCTCGGTCGTACCACCGGAGGTGACGCCCGCGACCCAGCTCGGTCGTACCACCGGAGGTGACGCCCGAGATATTCGCTCGGTCGTACCGCCGGAGGTGACGCCCGAGATATTTAGCTCGGTCGTACCACCGGAGGTGACGCCCGAGATATTTAGCTCGGTCGTACCACCGGAGGTGACGCCCGAGATTTTCAGCTCGGTCGTACCACCGGAGGTGACGCCCGAGATTTTCAGCTCGGTCGTACCACCGGAGGTGACGCCCGAGATATTCAGCTCGGTCGTACCACCGGAGGTGACGCCCGAGATATACAGCTCGGTCGTACCACCGGAGGTGACGCCCGAGATATTCAGCTCGGTCGTACCACCGGAGGTGACGCCCGAGATATTCAGCTCGGTCGTACCACCGGAGGTGACGCCCGAGATATTCAGCTCGGTCGTACCACCGGAGGTGACGCCCGAGATATTCAGCTCGGTCGTACCACCGGAGGTGACGCCCGAGATATTCACTCGGTCGGTACCACCGGAGGTGACGCCCGAGATATTCAGCTCGGTCGTACCACCGGAGGTGACGCCCGAGATATACAGCTCGGTCGTACCACCGGAGGTGACGCCCGAGATATTCAGCTCGGTCGTACCGGCCGGAGGTGACGCCCGAGATTTTCAGCTCGGTCGTACCACCGGAGGTGACGCCCGAGATTTTCAGCTCGGTCGTACCACCGGAGGTGACGCCCGAGATTTTCAGCTCGGTCGTACCACCGGAGGTGACGCCCGAGAGTCAGGACGCGGCGTTGCTCGGTCGTACCACCGGACGTGACGCCCGCGATATTCAGCTCGGTCGTACCGCCGGAGGTGACGCCCGAGCGATTCAGCTCGGTCGTACCACCGGAGGTGACGCCCGCGATATTCAGCTCGGTCGTACCGCCGGAGGTGACGCCCGAGATATTTAGCTCGGTCGTACCACCGGAGGTGACGCCCGAGATATTTAGCTCGGTCGTACCACCGGAGGTGACGCCCGAGATTTTCAGCTCGGTCGTACCACCGGAGGTGACGCCCGAGATATTCAGCTCGGTCGTACCACCGGAGGTGACGCCCGAGATATTCAGCTCGGTCGTACCACCGGAGGTGACGCCCGAGATATACAGCTCGGTCGTACCACCGGAGGTGACGCCCGAGATATTCAGCTCGGTCGTACCACCGGAGGTGACGCCCGAGATATTCAGCTCGGTCGTACCACCGGAGGTGACGCCCGAGATATTCAGCTCGGTCGTACCACCGGAGGTGACGCCCGAGATATTCAGCTCGGTCGTACCACCGGAGGTGACGCCCGAGATATTTAGCTCGGTCGCACCGCCGGAGGTGACCGCCCGGAGGCACGCCGCCCGAGACGCAGCTCGGTCGTACCACCGGAGGTGACGCCCGAGATCTTACAGCTCGGTCGTACCACCGGAGGTGACGCCCGAGATATTCAGCTCGGTCGTACCACCGGAGGTGACGCCCGAGATATACAGCTCGGTCGTACCACCGGAGGTGACGCTCGAGCTCGGAGTACCACCGGAGGTGACGCCCGAGATTTTCAGCTCGGTCGTACCACCGGAGGTGACGCCCGAGATTGCTCAGCTCGGTCGTACCACCGGAGGTGACGCCCGAGATATTCAGCTCGGTCGTACCACCGGAGGTGACGACAGCTCGGTCGCCGGAGGTGACGCCCGAGATATTCAGCTCGGTCGTACCACCGGAGGTGACGCCCGAGATATACAGCTCGGTCGTACCACCGGAGGTGACGCCCGCTCGGTCGTACCACCAGCTGACGCCCGAGCGCACCACCGGAGGTGACGCCCGAGATACGCAGCTCGGTCGTACCACCGGAGGTGACGCCCGAGCTTTCAGCTCGGTCGTACCACCGGAGGTGACGCCCGCGGCAGCTCGGTCGTACCACCGGAGGTGACGCCCGAGATATACAGCTCGGTCGTACCGCGGGCGTGACGCCCGAGATTTATTGCTCTTGGTCCGCCGCCGGCGGTCAGGACGCTCCGGTCGTACCACCGGAGGTTGCGAGATATTCAGCTCGGTCTCGAGGTGACAGCCGAGATATTCAGCTCGGTCGTACCACCGGAGGTGACGCCCGAGATTTTCAGCTCGGTCGTACCACCGGAGGTGACGCCCTTCAGCTCGGTCGTACCACCGGAGGTCAGGACGCCCGAGACGCCCGAGTTTCAGCTCGGTCGTACAACACCGGAGGTGACGCCCGAGGCAGCTCGGTCGTACCACCGGAACGAGCACGCCCGAGATCGCTTTCTCGCCGGTCGTACCTCCGGACGCCTCCGAGTCAGGACGCGGCGTGTTGCTTGACAGCTCGGTCGCACCACCGGAGGTGACGCCCGAGATTTTCAGCTCGGTCGTACCACCGGAGGTGACGCCCGAGATATTCAGCTCGGTCGCTTTCTCGCCGCCGGCGGTCAGGACGCCTCCGAGTCAGGACGCGGCGTGTTGCTTTCTCGTCGCAACAGCCAAGTCCGCGCGGCGTGTTGCGGTCTCGCCGGGGCTCGACGCAACGAGCAAGTCCGCGCGCGGCGTGTCGCTTTCTCGCCGCCGGCGGTCAGGACGCCTCCGAGTCAGGACGCGGCGTGTTGCTTTCTCGTCGCAACAGCCAAGTCCGCTCGCGGCGTGTTGCTTTCTCGCCGGGGCTCGACGCAACGAGCAAGTCCGCGCGCGGCGTGTCGCTTTCTCGCCGCCGGCGGTCAGGACGCCTCCGAGTCAGGACGCGGCGTGTTGCTTCCGCTCGTCGCAACGGAGCCAAGTCCGCGCGCGGCGTGTCGCTTTCTCGCCGCCGGCGGTCAGGACGCCTCCGAGCGACGCGGCGTGTTGCAGCTCGTCGCCACCGGAAGTGACGCGCGAGATGCTTCGCGGCGTGTTGCTTTCTCGCCGCCGGCGGTCAGGACGCCTCCGAGTCAGGACGCGGCGTGTTGCTTTCTCGTCGCAACAGCCAAGTCCGCTCGCGGCGTGTTGCTTTCTCGCCGGGGCTCGACGCAACGAGCAAGTCCGCGCGCGGCGTGTCGCTTTCTCGCCGCCGGCGGTCAGGACGCCTCCGAGTCAGGACGCGGCGTGTTGTTGCTTTCTCGTCGCAACAGCCAAGTCCGCTCGCGGCGTGTTGCTTTCTCGCCGGGGCTCGACGCAACGAGCAAGTCCGCGCGCGGCGTGTCGCTTTCTCGCCGCCGGCGGTCAGGACGCCTCCGAGTCAGGACGCGGCGTGTTGCTTTCTCGTCGCAACAGTCCCGCGTCCGCTCGCCGGCGTGTTGCTTTCTCGCGCGGTGTCGCTTTCTCGCAACGGCGGTCCGCGCGCGGCCTCTTTCTCGCCGCGGCGGCTTTCTCGTCGCAACAGCCAAGTCCGCTCGCGGCGTGTTGCTTTCTCGCCGGGGCTCGACGCAACGAGCAAGTCCGCGCGCGGCGTGTCGCTTTCTCGCCGCCGGCGGTCAGGACGCCTCCGAGTCAGGACGCGGCGTGTTGCTTTCTCGTCGCAACAGCCAAGTCCGCTCGCGGCGTGTTGCTTTCTCGCCGGGGCTCGACGCAACGAGCAAGTCCGCGCGCGGCGTGTCGCTTTCTCGCCGCCGGCGGTCAGGACGCCTCCGAGTCAGGACGCGGCGTGTTGCTTTCTCGTCGCAACAGCCAAGTCCGCTCGCGGCGTGTTGCTTTCTCGCCGGGGCTCGACGCAACGAGCAAGTCCGCGCGCGGCGTGTCGCTTTCTCGCCGCCGGCGGTCAGGACGCCTCCGAGTCAGGACGCGGCGTGTTGCTTTCTCGTCGCAACAGCCAAGTCCGCTCGCGGCGTGTTGCTTTCTCGCCGGGGCTCGACGCAACGAGCAAGTCCGCGCGCGGCGTGTCGCTTTCTCGCCGCCGGCGGTCAGGACGCCTCCGAGTCAGGACGCGGCGTGTTGCTTTCTCGTCGCAACAGCCAAGTCCGCTCGCGGCGTGTTGCTTTCTCGCCGGGGCTCGACGCAACGAGCAAGTCCGCGCGCGGCGTGTCGCTTTCTCGCCGCCGGCGGTCAGGACGCCTCCGAGTCAGGACGCGGCGTGTTGCTTTCTCGTCGCAACAGCCAAGTCCGCTCGCGGCGTGTTGCTTTCTCGCCGGGGCTCGACGCAACGAGCAAGTCCGCGCGCGGCGTGTCGCTTTCTCGCCGCCGGCGGTCAGGACGCCTCCGAGTCAGGACGCGGCGTGTTGCTTTCTCGTCGCAACAGCCAAGTCCGCTCGCGGCGTGTTGCTTTCTCGCCGGGGCTCGACGCAACGAGCAAGTCCGCGCGCGGCGTGTCGCTTTCTCGCCGCCGGCGGTCAGGACGCCTCCGAGTCAGGACGCGGCGTGTTGCTTTCTCGTCGCAACAGCCAAGTCCGCTCGCGGCGTGTTGCTTTCTCGCCGGGGCTCGACGCAACGAGCAAGTCCGCGCGCGGCGTGTCGCTTTCTCGCCGCCGGCGGTCAGGACGCCTCCGAGTCAGGACGCGGCGTGTTGCTTTCTCGTCGCAACAGCCAAGTCCGCGCGCGCGTGTCGCTTTCTCGCCGCCGGCGGTCAGGACGCCTCCGAGTCAGGACGCGGCGTGTTGCTTTCTCGTCGCAACAGCCAAGTCCGCTCGCGGCGTGTTGCTTTCTCGCCGGGGCTCGACGCAACGAGCAAGTCCGCGCGCGGCGTGTCGCTTTCTCGCCGCCGGCGGTCAGGACGCCTCCGAGTCAGGACGCGGCGTGTTGCTTTCTCGTCGCAACAGCCAAGTCCGCTCGCGGCGTGTTGCTTTCTCGCCGGGGCTCGACGCAACGAGCAAGTCCGCGCGCGGCGTGTCGCTTTCTCGCCGCCGGCGGTCAGGACGCCTCCGAGTCAGGACGCGGCGTGTTGCTTTCTCGTCGCAACAGTCCGCCAAGTCCGCTCGACGCCGCGCGCGGCGTGTTGCTTTCTCTCGCCGGGGCTCGCGGCGTGTTGCTTTCTCGCCGGGGCTCGACGCAACGAGCAAGTCCGCGCGCGGCGTGTCGCTTTCTCTCGCCGCCGGCGGTCAGGACGCCTCCGAGTCAGGACGCGGCGTGTTGCTTTCTCGTCGCAACAGCCAAGTCCGCTCGCGGCGTGTTGCTTTCTCGCCGGGGCTCGACGCAACGAGCAAGTCCGCGCGCGGCGTGTCGCTTTCTCGCCGCCGGCGGTCAGGACGCCTCCGAGTCAGGACGCG
>CABEGB010001102.1:80000-82500 GCA_901521435.1 Crematogaster levior
CGGTGCTGGGCTCTTTCCTGTTCGCTCGCCGCTACTGAGGAAATCCTGGTTAGTTTCTTTTCCTCCGCTTAATAATATGCTTAAATTCAGCGGGTAATCTCGCCTGCTCTGAGGTCGTCAATTATTATTCTTTACACACAAGCGCATCTCGCCTCGCGCACGCGCGCGGCGCGACGAAGACGCGACGAGACGGGACACGGCGGCTCTGGCTCCTCTCGAATGGAGAGAGAGAGCGCGCTCGCAAAGTCCGTCGATCGTCGGCGTCCGATCGTCGGCCGATCGTCCTCGTGCGACGAGAAAGAAGGCCCGAGAGTGGAGGATGGAGGAACGCGCACACACACAGAAATGTGTGTTTTGGCGTTCCTCGACGTTTGTCAACCGGAGGCGAGGTGCCTCGAGGAGCGACTCGACGCGAGTACACGACGACGCGTGCCGGTCCCATGCCGCGGTGGCAAATCGCCGCCGCTTTTCTTTCGCTCGCGCGAGAGAACAGGCTTCGTGGACTCGGGGACACGCGGTCGGCTCGCGCGATACGCCCAGGAGGAGCGATGGCCACGAATCTCCGTGAAAAAGAGAGCCGCACTCGTCGACGCGACGGTGCTGGACTGCTCCTCTTCCGGCTGGCACACCTCTCCCTGCCGCGACAGTTCGCGGGCGCGCGCGCGCAGCTCCGAGTGACACGGGAGGAGAGAGACGCGAACGAAAGAGACGGCTGGATCTCTGCGCGAGATCCACTTTGCACACGCGCGCACGTAGCGGCGCGGAGCGGCGCGACAGAGACGTTTCCACCAAACTTTCGTTTTCGGAAAGTCTCACAAGTCGGCGCGCTCTCGCAATAATCCTTTTCCCTTTCATTGCGCCATCAATCTCTCATCCATCCCGTAGCTGATGTCACCGGGCGGCGGCAGCACACGCGACACCTCGTCGCGCGTATCTCGTCGTCGTAAAGACAACGCGAACGCGCTTCTCTTCGGTCGTCCCTCCACAGTGTGTGTGGGTTTGATTTCGAACGACGCCCAAGGGAAGACGGACCGCTTGCAACAACAAGTCGGTCGTCTCGCACAGCTCGGGGGCGAACGTTCAACGATCGCTCATACACCCGGGTACGCGGCGTCCGAGGGACGCGCGCGTGGGCGCAAGCAGTGTATCTTTGTAATAAAACGACCCTCAGCCAGGCGTGGTCCGGGAATTGTATCCGTGGACCGCAATGTGCGTTCGAAATGTCGATGTTCATGTGTCCTGCAGTTCACAAGTTGACGCGCAATTAGCTGCGTTCTTCATCGACCCACGAGCCAAGTGATCCACCGTTCAGGGTAATCGTTCAGTTTTTCTCCGCTGGCGTTCGCGAGACACAAACGAGACACGCCTCGTTTGCACTCTCACTACTTTGCACAGCAATCCTCTTTGGGGGCCCTTCGATCAGCCTGGCCGCGCGTCCGAGCACGCGCGGACCGCCGCCCCTTTTACGGGGGCTACGGCACACAGTTAGACGCGGGAGCGTTCAATCGTCTTGGAGCGTCTCTCCGCGAGAGCCGGGGCGGAATGTCTTTGAAAAACCATCGGGCGCGATGGACGGGTGTCCCCCGCGGCCCTTCAGCACGCACGAGTGCGCGCATAGGTTACCACCGGCACGCGCCTACCAACACCCCCGGCGGCGAAGTCGAGGCCGGACGGCCGTCGATCCGGACACGCTCGGGGATGGGTGGCGCCTCGCTCCTTGCTCGCACCCGACGGTGGGGAGAGAGAGTGAGAGGTCTTCACGTTCGCAACACACCTCGGCCCCGCCGGATCACACACAGTCCCAGACGCGACCCTGACGCGCCTTGTTGACGGCGGTCGGGGATCGTGGCGTGATCGATCCGGGCGGGCGGCCCCGGGTGTCGCTGCTGTTCTTCCCTCTTCTCTTCCCCGTCCCAGCCGGGTGCGTGGTCGACGATAAACGGATCTCCTCGCCGCGTCGAAATCGTGTGCGCGAAGCGCGCGCGCGCGCGTTTTCCCCGCGCGACTGCTCGGTGTGAGCGTCGCGACTGGAGCGTTAACGACGCGCGGCGCAGCTTCGGCGCACGGAGAGAAGGGCGCGACGCTCGGAGAGATATGCGCCTCCTCTCTCGCCGTCAATTCCATTTTTGCCACGTTCACATTCGTCTCTCGACGAACGTGTGTGTGGTGTGGTCTCTGTGTTGGTTCTTTCAGTCGCCGGCTGCTGCGCGCGCGCCACGAGAACGGACACGCAGAGCAGGACCTCCGGAACGTTAATGATCCTTCCGCAGGTT
Source organism: Crematogaster levior (assembly GCA_901521435.1). Classification (NCBI taxonomy): domain Eukaryota; kingdom Metazoa; phylum Arthropoda; class Insecta; order Hymenoptera; family Formicidae; genus Crematogaster; species Crematogaster levior. The sequence goes on from CABEGB010001102.1 coordinate 82,274, forward strand.
CACCTACGGAAACCTTGTTACGACTTTTACTTCCTCTAAATGATCAAGTTTGGTCATCTTCCCGGCAACATCGGCAATGCAGACGCATTGCCGCGCACCAGTCCCCGAAGACCTCACTAAATCATTCAATCGGTAGTAGCGACGGGCGGTGTGTACAAAGGGCAGGGACGTAATCAACGCGAGCTTATGACTCGCGCTTACTGGGAATTCCTCGTTCATGGGGAACA
>CABEGB010001102.1:85000-92500 GCA_901521435.1 Crematogaster levior
CGGACGGTCCTACGCACGGTCGCTTATGGGCTGAGGCGGCGAAATTTCGAGACCATCGGGACTTTGCCGCAGGTAGCGACGACAAAACATAAAGCGATTAACGTACGAATAAATGAGTTTTGGGCGTCGGGACGACGAGAGACGCCCCCCACCAAAAATCCTTCAAGCGAAAAATTGCGGGCGTCACCTCCGGTGGTGCGACCGAGCTGAATATCTCGGGCGTCACCTCCGGTAGTACGACCGAGCTGTATATCTCGGGCGTCACCTCCGGAGGTACGACCGAGCTGAATATCTCGGGCGTCACCTCCGGTGGTGCGACCGAGCTGAATATCTCGGGCGTCACCTCCGGTAGTACGACCGAGCTGTATATCTCGGGCGTCACCTCCGGAGGTACGACCGAGCTGAATATCTCGGGCGTCACCTCCGGTAGTACGACCGAGCTGTATATCTCGGGCGTCACCTCCGGAGGTACGACCGAGCTGAATATCTCGGGCGTCACCTCCGGTGGTACGACCGAGCTGAATATCTCGGGCGTCACCTCCGGTGGTACGACCGAGCTGAATATCTCGGGCGTCACCTCCGGTGGTACGACCGAGCTGAATATCTCGGGCGTCACCTCCGGTGGTACGACCGAGCTGAATATCTCGGGCGTCACCTCCGGTGGTACGACCGAGCTGAATATCTCGGGCGTCACCTCCGGTGGTACGACCGAGCTGAATATCTCGGGCGTCACCTCCGGTGGTACGACCGAGCTGAATATCTCGGGCGTCACCTCCGGTGGTACGACCGAGCTGAATATCTCGGGCGTCACCTCCGGTGGTACGACCGAGCTGAATATCTCGGGCGTCACCTCCGGTGGTACGACCGAGCTGAATATCTCGGGCGTCACCTCCGGTGGTACGACCGAGCTGAATATCTCGGGCGTCACCTCCGGTGGTACGACCGAGCTGAATATCTCGGGCGTCACCTCCGGTGGTACGACCGAGCTGAATATCTCGGGCGTCACCTCCGGTGGTACGACCGAGCTGAATATCTCGGGCGTCACCTCCGGTGGTACGACCGAGCTGAATATCTCGGGCGTCACCTCCGGTGGTACGACCGAGCTGAATATCTCGGGCGTCACCTCCGGTGGTACGACCGAGCTGAATATCTCGGGCGTCACCTCCGGTACGACCGAGCTGAATATCTCGGGCGTCACCTCCGGTGGTACGACCGAGCTGAAAATCTCGGGCGTCACCTCCGGTGGTACGACCGAGCTGAAAATCTCGGGCGTCACCTCCGGTGGTACGACCGAGCTGAAAATCTCGGGCGTCACCTCCGGTGGTACGACCGAGCTGAATATCTCGGGCGTCACCTCCGGTGGTACGACCGAGCTGAATATCTCGGGCGTCACCTCCGGTGGTACGACCGAGCTGTATATCTCGGGCGTCACCTCCGGAGGTACGACCGAGCTGAATATCTCGGGCGTCACCTCCGGTGGTACGACCGAGCTGAATATCTCGGGCGTCACCTCCGGTGGTACGACCGAGCTGAATATCTCGGGCGTCACCTCCGGTGGTACGACCGAGCTGAATATCTCGGGCGTCACCTCCGGTGGTACGACCGAGCTGAATATCTCGGGCGTCACCTCCGGTGGTACGACCGAGCTGAATATCTCGGGCGTCACCTCCGGTGGTACGACCGAGCTGAATATCTCGGGCGTCACCTCCGGTGGTACGACCGAGCTGAATATCTCGGGCGTCACCTCCGGTGGTACGACCGAGCTGAATATCTCGGGCGTCACCTCCGGTGGTACGACCGAGCTGAATATCTCGGGCGTCACCTCCGGTGGTACGACCGAGCTGAATATCTCGGGCTCACCTCCGGTGGTACGACCGAGCTGAATATCTCGGGCGTCACCTCCGGTGGTACGACCGAGCTGAATATCTCGGGCGTCACCTCCGGAGGTACGACCGAGCTGAATATCTCGGGCGTCACCTCCGGTGGTACGACCGAGCTGAATATCTCGGGCGTCACCTCCGGTGGTACGACCGAGCTGAATATCTCGGGCGTCACCTCCGGAGGTACGACCGAGCTGAATATCTCGGGCGTCACCTCCGGTGGTACGACCGGGCTTAAAATCTCGGGCGTCACCTCCGGTGGTGCGACCAAGTTAAATATCTCGGTCGTCACCTCCGGCGGTACGACCGAGCGAATGATCGCGGGCGTCACATCCGGCGGTGCGTCCGAGCGAAGAGTCACGTGCGTCAGGTTGCGGCGCGTCGCTACCACCGCTCGCGGTCGGGACGACTCTGAGTCAGGACGCGGCGTGTTGCTTTCTCGCCGCAACAGTTAAGTCCGCACGCGGCGTGTTGCGGCGTGTTGCTTTCACGTCGCAACAGCCAAGTCCGCTCGCGGAGTGTTGCTTTCTCATCGCAACAGCCAAGTCCGCCCGCGGCGTGTTGCTTTCTCGCCGCCGGCGGTCAGGACGCCTCCGAGTCAGGACGCGGCGTGTTGCTTCGCGCCGTCGACGTTGACGTCCGCGATCTTTCGCTCGGTCGTAACGCCGGAGCTGACGCCCGCGACCCAACGATCGCTCGCACCGCCGGAGGTAACGCCCGCGATCATTCGCTCGGTCGTACCGCCGGAGGTGACGACCGAGATATTTAGCCCGGTCGTACCACCGGAGGTGACGCCCGAGATATTTAGCTCGGTCGTACACCCGGAGGTGACGCCCGAGATTTTTAGCCCGGTCGCACCACCGGAGGTGACGCCCGAGATTTTCAGCTCGGTCGTACCACCGGAGGTGACGCCCGAGATTTTCAGCTCGGTCGTACCACCGGAGGTGACGCCCGAGATTTACAGCTCGGTCGTACCACCGGAGGTGACGCCCGAGATATTCAGCTCGGTCGTACCTCCGGAGGTGACGCCCGAGATATTTAACTTGGTCGTACCACCGGAGATGACGCCCGAGATATTTAACTTGGTCGCACCACCGGAGGTGACGCCCGAGATATACAGCTCGGTCGTACCACCGGAGGTGACGCCCGAGATTTACAGCTCGGTCGTACCACCGGAGGTGACGCCCGAGATATTCAGCTCGGTCGTACCTCCGGAGGTGACGCCCGAGATATACAGCTCGGTCGTACCACCGGAGGTGACGCCCGAGATTTTCAGCTCGGTCGTACCACCGGAGGTGACGCCCGAGATTTTCAGCTCGGTCGTACCACCGGAGGTGACGCCCGAGATTTTCAGTTCGGTCGTACCACCGGAGGTGACGCCCGAGATTTTCAGCTCGGTCGTACCACCGGAGGTGACGCCCGAGATATTCAGCTCGGTCGTTCCGCCGGAGGTGACGCCCGCCGAACTTGGCGACACGCCTGCACGCCGGTGGCCCGAAGCAACACGCCGCGCGCGGACTTGGCTGTTGCAGCGAGAAAGCAACACGCCGCGTTCTGACTCAGAAGTGTCCTGACCGCCGGCGGCGAGAAAGCAACACGCCGCGTCCTGACTCAGAGGCGTCCTGACTCAAGCGTCTGTAGCGACGCGACGGTATCAGTACTTCTCTGAGTCGGGACGCGGCGTATTGCTCTCTCGCCGCCGGCGGTCAGGACGCCTCCGAGTCAGGACGCGGCGTGTTGCTTCGCGCCGTCGACGTTGACGTCCGCGATCTTTCGCTCGGTCGTAACGCCGGAGCTGACGCCCGCGACCCAACGATCGCTCGCACCGCCGGAGGTAACGCCCGCGATCCTTCGCTCGGTCGTACCGCCGGAGGTGACGACCGAGATATTTAGCCCGGTCGTACCACCGGAGGTGACGCCCGAGATATTTAGCTCGGTCGTACACCCGGAGGTGACGCCCGAGATTTTTAGCCCGGTCGCACCACCGGAGGTGACGCCCGAGATTTTCAGCTCGGTCGTACCACCGGAGGTGACGCCCGAGATTTTCAGCTCGGTCGTACCACCGGAGGTGACGCCCGAGATATACAGCTCGGTCGTACCACCGGAGGTGACGCCCGAGATATTCAGCTCGGTCGTACCTCCGGAGGTGACGCCCGAGATATACAGCTCGGTCGTACCACCGGAGGTGACGCCCGAGATATTCAGCTCGGTCGTACCACCGGAGGTGACGCCCGAGATATACAGCTCGGTCGTACCACCGGAGGTGACGCCCGAGATATACAGCTCGGTCGTACCACCGGAGGTGACGCCCGAGATATTCAGCTCGGTCGTACCACCGGAGGTGACGCCCGAGATATACAGCTCGGTCGTACCACCGGAGGTGACGCCCGAGATATTCAGCTCGGTCGTACCACCGGAGGTGACGCCCGAGATATTCAGCTCGGTCGTACCACCGGAGGTGACGCCCGAGATTTTCAGCTCTCGGTCGTACCACCGGAGGTGACGCCCGAGATTTTCAGCTCGGTCGTACCACCGGAGGTGACGCCCGAGATTTTCAGCTCGGTCGTACCACCGGAGGTGACGCCCGAGATTTTCAGCTCGGTCGTACCACCGGAGGTGACGCCCGAGATATTCAGCTCGGTCGTACCACCGGAGGTGACGCCCGACAGCCCGGTCGTACCACCGGCTCGCAACACGCCGTACCGAGAAAGTACCACCGGAGTCCTGACGCCCGAGATAAGCAACACGCCGCGGTGACACCGGAGGTGACGCCCGAGATATTCAGCTCGGTCGTGCTTTCTCGCCAGGACGCCTCCGAGTCAGGACGCGGAGGTGCCCGAGATATACAGCTCGGTCGTACCACCGGAGGTGACGCCCGAGAGACGCCCGCGTACCACCGGAGGTGACTCGGTCGTACCACCGGAGGTGACGCCCGAGATTTTCAGCTCGGTCGTACCACCGGAGGTGACGCCCGAGATTTTCAGCTCGGTCGTACCACCGGAGGTGACGCCCGAGATATTACAGCTCGGTCGTACCACCGGAGGTGACGCCCGAGATATTCAGCTCGGTCGTACCACCGGAGGTGACGCCCGAGATTTTCAGCTCGGTCGTACCACCGGAGGTGACGCCCGAGATATTCAGCTCGGTCGTACCACCGGAGGTGACGCCCGAGATATACAGCTCGGTCGTACCACCGGAGGTGACGCCCGAGATATTCAGCTCGGTCGTACCACCGGAGGTGACGCCCGAGTCACGCGCGCAGCTCGGTCGTACCGCCGGAGGTGACGCCCGAGATCAGGACGCAGCTCGGTCGTACCGTCCGGAGGTGACGCCCGAGATATTCAGCTCGGTCGTACCACCGGAGGTGACGCCCGAGATCTCGCCGCTCGGTCGTACCACCGGAGGTGACGCCCGAGTTGCTTTCAGCTCGGTCGTACCCGGAGGACGGTGACGCCCGAGTCGTACCACCGGAGGTGACGCCCATTCAGCTCGGTCGTCGGTCCACCGGAGGTGACGCCCGCAGATTTTCAGCTCGGTCGTACCACCGGAGGTGACGCCCGAGATTTTCAGCTCGGTCGTACCACCGGAGGTGACGCCCGAGATATTCAGCTCGGTCGTACCGCCGGAGGTGACGCCCGCCTTTCTCGCCGCCGGCGGTCAGGACGCCTCCGAGACACGGTCGCACCGCCGGAGGCCCGACGCAACACGCCGCGCGCGGCTTGCTTCGTCGCCGGGGCTCGAAGCAACACGCCGCGTTCTCGCAGCGGCGGTCAGGACGCCTCCGAGTCCTGACCAGTGTCCCGCCGGCGGCGAGAAAGCAACACGCCGCGTCCTGACTCAGAGGCGTCCTGACTCAAGCGTCTGTAGCGACGCGACGGTATCAGTACTTCTCTGAGTCGGGACGCGGCGTATTGCTCTCTCGCCGCCGGCGGTCAGGACGCCTCCGAGTCAGGACGCGGCGTGTTGCTTTCGCGCCGTCGTTGACGTCCGCGATCTTTCCGCTCGGTCGTCGCCGCCGGAGCTGACGCCCGCGACCCAACGATCGCTCGCACCGCGGAGGTAACGCCGGAGGTAACGCCCGCGATCCTTCGCTCGGTCGTACCGCCGGAGGTGACGCCCGAGATATTTAGCTCGGTCGTACCACCGGAGGTGACGCCCGAGATATCAGCTCGGTCGTACCACCGGAGGTGACGCCCGAGATTTTCAGCTCGGTCGTACCACCGGAGGTGACGCCCGAGATTTTCAGCTCGGTCGTACCACCGGAGGTGACGCCCGAGATTTTCAGCTCGGTCGTACCACCGGAGGTGACGCCCGAGATATTCAGCTCGGTCGTACCACCGGAGGTGACGCCCGAGATATTCAGCTCGGTCGTACCTCCGGAGGTGACGCCCGAGATATTCAGCTCGGTCGTACCACCGGAGGTGACGCCCGAGATATTTCAGCTCGGTCGTACCACCGGAGGTGACGCCCGAGTTGCAGCTCGGTCGGGGCTCGGGTCGTACCACCGGAGGTGACGCCCGAGATACTCGGTCACCGGAGTGACGCGGTCAGCTCGGTCGTACCACCGGAGGTGACGCCCGAGATATTACAGCTCGGTCGTACCACCGGAGGTGACGCCCGAGATATTCAGCTCGGTCGTACCACCGGAGGTGACGCCCGAGATATACAGCTCGGTCGTACCACCGGAGGTGACGCCCGAGATTTTCAGCTCGGTCGTACCACCGGAGGTGACGCCCGAGATTTTCAGCTCGGTCGTACCACCGGAGGTGACGCCCGAGATTTTCAGCTCGGTCGTACCACCGGAGGTGACGCCCGAGATTTTCAGCTCGGTCGTACCACCGGAGGTGACGCCCGAGATATTCAGCTCGGTCGTTCCGCCGGAGGTGACGCCCGCCGAACTTGGCGACACGCCTGCACGCCGGTGGCCCGAAGCAACACGCCGCGCGCGGACTTGGCTGTTGCAGCGAGAAAGCAACACGCCGCGTTCTGACTCAGAAGTGTCCTGACCGCCGGCGGCGAGAAAGCAACACGCCGCCGCGTCCAAGACTCGACGCGACGGCGTCCTGACTCAAGCGTCTGTAGCGGCGCGACGGTATCAGTACTTCTCTGAGTCCGGGACGCGGCGTGTTGCTTTCTCGCCGCCGGCGGTCAGGACGCCTCCGAGTCAGGACGCGGCGTGTTGCTTTCTCGTCGCAACAGCCAAGTCCGCTCGCGGCGTGTTGCTTTCTCGCCGGGGCTCGACGCAACGAGCAAGTCCGCGCGCGGCGTGTCGCTTTCTCGCCGCCGGCGGTCAGGACGCCTCCGAGTCAGGACGCGGCGTGTTGCTTTCTCGTCGCAACAGCCAAGTCCGCTCGCGGCTCGGTGCTTTCTCGCCGGGGCTCGACGCAACGAGCAAGTCCGCGCGCGGCGTGTCGCTTTCTCGCCGCCGGCGGTCAGGACGCCTCCGAGTCAGGACGCGGCGTGTTGCTTTCTCGTCGCAACAGCCAAGTCCGCTCGCGGCGTGTTGCTTTCTCGCCGGGGCTCGACGCAACGAGAGCAAGTCCGCGCGCGGCGTGTCGCTTTCTCGCCGCCGGCGGTCAGGACGCCTCCGAGTCAGGACGCGGCGTGTTGCTTTCTCGTC
>CABEGB010001102.1:97500-102188 GCA_901521435.1 Crematogaster levior
CACGCAAACACGCGAGCGCGCGCAAGCACTTGCCGCCCCACTTGCCGCTGACGGCAGAGTATAGGCTCGACGCTTCAGCGCCATCCATTTTCAGGGCTAGTTGCTTCGGCAGGTGAGTTGTTACACACTCCTTAGCGGATTCCGACTTCCATGGCCACCGTCCTGCTGTCTTAAGCAACCAACGCCTTTCATGGTGTCCCATGAGCGTCGAGTTGGGCGCCTTAACTCTGCGTTTGGTTCATCCCACAGCGCCAGTTCTGCTTACCAAAAATGGCCCACTTGGCACTCTGATCCGAGATGCTCGTGGCTTCATAATTCAAGAAAGCCAGAGATCTCACCCATTTAAAGTTTGAGAATAGGTTGAGGTCGTTTCGGCCCCAAGGCCTCTAATCATTCGCTTTACCAGATGAGACTCGCGCGCGTTCCAATGCGGAACGTCCGAGTGCCAGCTATCCTGAGGGAAACTTCGGAGGGAACCAGCTACTAGATGGTTCGATTAGTCTTTCGCCCCTATACCCAGTTCCGACGATCGATTTGCACGTCAGAATCGCTACGGACCTCCATCAGGGTTTCCCCTGACTTCGTCCTGACCAGGCATAGTTCACCATCTTTCGGGTCCCAACGTGTACGCTCTGGGTGCGCCTCATCTCGCAATGAGAACGAGACGCCCCGGGAGTGCGGAGCGGCATACAAGCGACGCGGCTCATCCTCCCTCGGTCGACAACCAGGGCCGACCTTCACTTTCATTGCGCCTTTAGGTATCGCTACGGAAGTCCCAATGACTCGCGTACATGTTAGACTCCTTGGTCCGTGTTTCAAGACGGGTCCTAAGAGTACCCAAAGCAGTAGCGTCGCCGACCGGTATCGATCCCCGCGCCGCCCCCGGGGAGGGACGAGACACGGGGACGTTCGTAGGCCTGTCGAAGGTTAACCGTGCGACCAACAGCGGGCCAGGACCGGTGACGGCACTAGGTCCGTTGAGCCTCCGTGTACCGTGGCGCGCGCTTGCGACGGCCTCGACGCATAACGCGTTGCCCTCGAGAGAGCAACGCTGCGGCCTGATACCTTGCGTGTACCGCCGGGCAGCCGGCCGGGCGACCGGGGGTTTGACGCGTGCCGTTTTACCGACGACGCGCCAGTCACCGCACCCGGGCCGTAGACCGACACCCAGCGGGTCGCGACGTTCTACTAGGGGAGAAGTGCACGACGACGACGGCCGGTCATCGACGCACGGCAGCGTGTCCGCGCGGCGAGCCGCGAGGCCCGCGCGGGACATCGCCCACCGACGCGAAGCCAGCGTCGCTGACGATGAATCTCCCCGTTCGATCTTTTGGGTTTCTTAGGTTTACCCCTGAACGGTTTCACGTACTCTTGAACTCTCTCTTCAAAGTTCTTTTCAACTTTCCCTCACGGTACTTGTTCGCTATCGGTCTCGTGGTCGTATTTAGCCTTAGATGGAGTTTACCACCCACTTAGAGCTGCACTCTCAAGCAACCCGACTCTAAGGAGAGATCCTCCCGAGACGCGCACCGGTCGCTACGGGCCTGGCACCCTCTGCGGGTAAGTGGCCCCATTCAAGATGGACTTGGACGCGACGCGACGCCTCGGGATAAGCGGACCCTCCCAAACACCACATTTCCCTGCGGCGGAACCGCGGGATTCGGTGCTGGGCTCTTTCCTGTTCGCTCGCCGCTACTGAGGAAATCCTGGTTAGTTTCTTTTCCTCCGCTTAATAATATGCTTAAATTCAGCGGGTAATCTCGCCTGCTCTGAGGTCGTCAATTATTATTCTTTACACACAAGCGCATCTCGCCTCGCGCACGCGCGCGGCGCGACGAAGACGCGACGAGACGGGACACGGCGGCTCTGGCTCCTCTCGAATGGAGAGAGAGAGCGCGCTCGCAAAGTCCGTCGATCGTCGGCGTCCGATCGTCGGCCGATCGTCCTCGTGCGACGAGAAAGAAGGCCCGAGAGTGGAGGATGGAGGAACGCGCACACACACAGAAATGTGTGTTTTGGCGTTCCTCGACGTTTGTCAACCGGAGGCGAGGTGCCTCGAGGAGCGACTCGACGCGAGTACACGACGACGCGTGCCGGTCCCATGCCGCGGTGGCAAATCGCCGCCGCTTTTCTTTCGCTCGCGCGAGAGAACAGGCTTCGTGGACTCGGGGACACGCGGTCGGCTCGCGCGATACGCCCAGGAGGAGCGATGGCCACGAATCTCCGTGAAAAAGAGAGCCGCACTCGTCGACGCGACGGTGCTGGACTGCTCCTCTTCCGGCTGGCACACCTCTCCCTGCCGCGACAGTTCGCGGGCGCGCGCGCGCAGCTCCGAGTGACACGGGAGGAGAGAGACGCGAACGAAAGAGACGGCTGGATCTCTGCGCGAGATCCACTTTGCACACGCGCGCACGTAGCGGCGCGGAGCGGCGCGACAGAGACGTTTCCACCAAACTTTCGTTTTCGGAAAGTCTCACAAGTCGGCGCGCTCTCGCAATAATCCTTTTCCCTTTCATTGCGCCATCAATCTCTCATCCATCCCGTAGCTGATGTCACCGGGCGGCGGCAGCACACGCGACACCTCGTCGCGCGTATCTCGTCGTCGTAAAGACAACGCGAACGCGCTTCTCTTCGGTCGTCCCTCCACAGTGTGTGTGGGTTTGATTTCGAACGACGCCCAAGGGAAGACGGACCGCTTGCAACAACAAGTCGGTCGTCTCGCACAGCTCGGGGGCGAACGTTCAACGATCGCTCATACACCCGGGTACGCGGCGTCCGAGGGACGCGCGCGTGGGCGCAAGCAGTGTATCTTTGTAATAAAACGACCCTCAGCCAGGCGTGGTCCGGGAATTGTATCCGTGGACCGCAATGTGCGTTCACGAAATGTCGATGTTCATGTGTCCTGCAGTTCACAAGTTGACGCGCAATTAGCTGCGTTCTTCATCGACCCACGAGCCAAGTGATCCACCGTTCAGGGTAATCGTTCAGTTTTTCTCCGCTGGCGTTCGCGAGACACAAACGAGACACGCCTCGTTTGCACTCTCACTACTTTGCACAGCAATCCTCTTTGGGGGCCCTTCGATCAGCCTGGCCGCGCGTCCGAGCACGCGCGGACCGCCGCCCCTTTTACGGGGGCTACGGCACACAGTTAGACGCGGGAGCGTTCAATCGTCTTGGAGCGTCTCTCCGCGAGAGCCGGGGCGGAATGTCTTTGAAAAACCATCGGGCGCGATGGACGGGTGTCCCCCGCGGCCCTTCAGCACGCACGAGTGCGCGCATAGGTTACCACCGGCACGCGCCTACCAACACCCCCGGCGGCGAAGTCGAGGCCGGACGGCCGTCGATCCGGACACGCTCGGGGATGGGTGGCGCCTCGCTCCTTGCTCGCACCCGACGGTGGGGAGAGAGAGTGAGAGGTCTTCACGTTCGCAACACACCTCGGCCCCGCCGGATCACACACAGTCCCAGACGCGACCCTGACGCGCCTTGTTGACGGCGGTCGGGGATCGTGGCGTGATCGATCCGGGCGGGCGGCCCCGGGTGTCGCTGCTGTTCTTCCCTCTTCTCTTCCCCGTCCCAGCCGGGTGCGTGGTCGACGATAAACGGATCTCCTCGCCGCGTCGAAATCGTGTGCGCGAAGCGCGCGCGCGCGCGTTTTCCCCGCGCGACTGCTCGGTGTGAGCGTCGCGACTGGAGCGTTAACGACGCGCGGCGCAGCTTCGGCGCACGGAGAGAAGGGCGCGACGCTCGGAGAGATATGCGCCTCCTCTCTCGCCGTCAATTCCATTTTTGCCACGTTCACATTCGTCTCTCGACGAACGTGTGTGTGGTGTGGTCTCTGTGTTGGTTCTTTCAGTCGCCGGCTGCTGCGCGCGCGCCACGAGAACGGACACGCAGAGCAGGACCTCCGGAACGTTAATGATCCTTCCGCAGGTTCACCTACGGAAACCTTGTTACGACTTTTACTTCCTCTAAATGATCAAGTTTGGTCATCTTCCCGGCAACATCGGCAATGCAGACGCATTGCCGCGCACCAGTCCGAAGACCTCACTAAATCATTCAATCGGTAGTAGCGACGGGCGGTGTGTACAAAGGGCAGGGACGTAATCAACGCGAGCTTATGACTCGCGCTTACTGGGAATTCCTCGTTCATGGGGAACAATTGCAAGCCCCAATCCCTAGCACGAAGGAGGTTCAGCGGGTTACCCGGGCCTTTCGGCCAGGGAACACACGCTGATTCCTTCAGTGTAGCGCGCGTGCGGCCCAGAACATCTAAGGGCATCACAGACCTGTTATTGCTCAATCTCGTGCGGCTAGAAGCCGCCTGTCCCTCTAAGAAGATTTGTTTGTACGTTGGTAGTAAAAACCCGCCGGCCGAGGCCGGGGGCCTTCGAGATACCATAAGGTACGCCTATTTAGCAGGCTAGAGTCTCGTTCGTTATCGGAATTAACCAGACAAATCGCTCCACCAACTAAGAACGGCCATGCACCACCACCCACCGAATCAAGAAAGAGCTATCAATCTGTCAATCCTTCCGGTGTCTGGGCCTGGTGAGGTTTCCCGTGTTGAGTCAAATTAAGCCGCAGGCTCCACTCCTGGTGGTGCCCTTCCGTCAATTCCTTTAAGTTTCAGCTTTGCAACCATACTTCCCCCGGAACCCAAAGCTTTGGCTTTCCCGGAAGCTGCC
>CABEGB010001102.1:102243-112243 GCA_901521435.1 Crematogaster levior
AACTAGGGCGATATCTGATCGCCTTCGAACCTCTAACTTTCGTTCTTGATTAATGAAAACATTTTTGGCAAATGCTTTCGCTTCTGTCCGTCTTGCGACGATCCAAGAATTTCACCTCTAACGTCGCAATACGAATGCCCCCATCTGTCCCTATTAATCATTACCTCGGGGTTCCGAAAACCAACAAAATAGAACCGAGGTCCTATTCCATTATTCCATGCACGCAGTATTCAGGCGAGGATAGCCTGCTTTAAGCACTCTAATTTGTTCAAAGTAAACGTACCGGCCCGACTCGACACTCAGTAAAGAGCACCGCGACGGGATATTAGTTGGGCCGCCCCTCACGGGGCTAAGCCCACCGGTAGGACGTCCCACATCACGCCAGTTAAACACCGCGAGCGGTGAACCGACGGTGTGCGACACAGATTCAACTACGAGCTTTTTAACCGCAACAACTTTAATATACGCTATTGGGCTGGAATTACCGCGGCTGCTGGCACCAGACTTGCCCTCCAATGGATCCTCGTTAAAGGATTTAAAGTGTACTCATTCCGATTACGGGGCCTCGGATGAGTCCCGTATCGTTATTTTTCGTCACTACCTCCCCGTGCCGGGAGTGGGTAATTTGCGCGCCTGCTGCCTTCCTTGGATGTGGTAGCCGTTTCTCAGGCTCCCTCTCCGGAATCGAACCCTGATTCCCCGTTACCCGTTACAACCATGGTAGGCGCAGAACCTACCATCGACAGTTGATAAGGCAGACATTTGAAAGATGCGTCGCCGGTGCTAAGACCGTGCGATCAGCACAAAGTTATTCAGAGTCACCAAAATAAACGGTGGACGCACGGAGACCGTCCGCCACCGATTGGTTTTGATCTAATAAAAGCGTCCCTTCCATCACTGGTCGGGACTCTGTTTTGCATGTATTAGCTCTAGAATTACCACAGTTATCCAAGTAAATGTGGGTACAATCTAATGAACCATAACTGATTTAATGAGCCATTCGCGGTTTCACCTTAATTCGGCATGCACTGAGACATGCATGGCTTAATCTTTGAGACAAGCATATGACTACTGGCAGGATCAACCAGGGAGCTTCGTGCGTTCGGTCGCGAAGCGACGACACGCGCCCGTCGTCGAGACGAGCGGGCACAGCTCTTGTGCGGGTGACTGACTCTCTCACGAGAGCGCCCCCGTGTCTTTATTGCCGCCGGACTTGCAAAGCCGGTCGACGACACCCCGTGTTAAAGTGTCCTTTCTAATATATTTAAAAGATCACGTTTGTTCTCATTCTCCCATATTAGCGGAACGTTATATACGCCGCTCAACCCTGACGCTAGATCGACGATGCGATGCTGAGACGTCGAGGAATCAAGTTTGTAAAATTTCGCTACGGTGTACAAGTAAGCGGGAAGGGATTCACACCCTTCCGTCGCACTCATATCCGTGGAGTTGATGTTCGGTAAGCGCGACGGCGCATCCGCGTTCGTCTGAGAACGACGGAAGACCGCGCGGCCAACAACTATGTGCGCGCCACGTATGAGCCATTCGGTCTTTCGACGCCGACTCGTGTTGGACAAGCCTAAGCGTCGGCGAACGACAAAATAACGTTCGGATCGTTCGAACGAACGACCGAGTTCATTCGGGTAGAAGCACGTTACAAACGTGCCGCGAGACGACGCGTAGTCGCGTCTCTCCGCGACACCAAATCTCACCATATATGTATAACATATATCACGTAACGTGCGTTCCGAGACAGTCTCGAAAAGTTCGTACTCGTCGCACGGACGGGTAGGTAACGTTCGTGCGACGCTCGGCTCGCCGAGCGCACCGCGCCTCTTATAGTACCCAACCGGACGGACGAGCGGTCGGCGACGGACGGTCCTACGCACGGTCGCTTATGGGCTGAGGCGGCGAAATTTCGAGACCATCGGGACTTTGCCGCAGGTAGCGACGACAAAACATAAAGCGATTAACGTACGAATAAATGAGTTTTGGGCGTCGGGACGAATATCTCGGGCGTCACCTCCGGTAGTACGACCGAGCTGTATATCTCGGGCGTCACCTCCGGAGGTACGACCGAGCTGAATATCTCGGGCGTCACCTCCGGTGGTACGACCGAGCTGAATATCTCGGGCGTCACCTCCGGTAGTACGACCGAGCTGTATATCTCGGGCGTCACCTCCGGAGGTACGACCGAGCTGAATATCTCGGGCGTCACCTCCGGTGGTACGACCGAGCTGTATATCTCGGGCGTCACCTCCGGTGGTACGACCGAGCTGAATATCTCGGGCGTCACCTCCGGTGGTACGACCGAGCTGAATATCTCGGGCGTCACCTCCGGTGGTACGACCGAGCTGAATATCTCGGGCGTCACCTCCGGTGGTACGACCGAGCTGAATATCTCGGGCGTCACCTCCGGTGGTACGACCGAGCTGAATATCTCGGGCGTCACCTCCGGTGGTACGACCGAGCTGAATATCTCGGGCGTCACCTCCGGTGGTACGACCGAGCTGAATATCTCGGGCGTCACCTCCGGTGGTACGACCGAGCTGTATATCTCGGGCGTCACCTCCGGTGGTACGACCGAGCTGAATATCTCGGGCGTCACCTCCGGTGGTACGACCGAGCTGAAAATCTCGGGCGTCACCTCCGGTGGTACGACCGAGCTGAATATCTCGGGCGTCACCTCCGGTGGTACGACCGAGCTGAATATCTCGGGCGTCACCTCCGGTGGTACGACCGAGCTGTATATCTCGGGCGTCACCTCCGGTGGTACGACCGAGCTGAATATCTCGGGCGTCACCTCCGGTGGTACGACCGAGCTGAATATCTCGGGCGTCACCTCCGGTGGTACGACCGAGCTGAATATCTCGGGCGTCACCTCCGGTGGTACGACCGAGTCACCTCCGGTGGTACGATCTCGGGCGTCACCTCCGGTGGTACGACCGAGCTGAATATCTCGGGCGTCACCTCCGGTGGTACGACCGAGCTGAATATCTCGGGCGTCACCTCCGGTGGTACGACCGAGCTGAATATCTCGGGCGTCACCTCCGGTGGTACGACCGAGCTGTATATCTCGGGCGTCACCTCCGGAGGTACGACCGAGCTGAATATCTCGGGCGTCACCTCCGGTGGTACGACCGAGCTGTCACCTCGGGCGTCACCTCCGGTGGTGCGACCGGGCTAAAAATCTCGGGCGTCACCTCCGGTGGTACGACCGAGCTGAAAATCTCGGGCGTCACCTCCGGTGGTGCGACCAAGTTAAATATCTCGGGCGTCACCTCCGGTGGTACGACCGAGCTGAATATCTCGGGCGTCACCTCCGGTGGTACGACCGAGCTGAAAATCTCGGGCGTCACCTCCGGTGGTACGACCGAGCTGAATATCTCGGGCGTCACCTCCGGTGGTACGACCGAGCTGAATATCTCGGGCGTCACCTCCGGTGGTACGACCGAAATATCTCGGGCGTCACCTCTCCGGCGGGCGTCACCTCCGGTGGTACGACCGAGCTGAATATCTCGGGCGTCACCTCCGGTGGTGCGTCACCTCCGGTACGACCGAGCTGAATATCTCGGGCGTCACCTCCGGTGGTGCGACCGAGCTGAATATCTCGGGCGTCACCTCCGGTGGTACGACCGAACTGTATATCTCGGGCGTCACCTCCGGTGGTACGACCGGGCTTAAAATCTCGGGCGTCACCTCCGGTGGTGCGACCAAGTTAAATATCTCGGTCGTCACCTCCGGCGGTACGACCGAGCGAATGATCGCGGGCGTCACATCCGGCGGTGCGTCCGAGCGAAGAGTCACGTGCGTCAGGTTGCGGCGCGTCGCTACCACCGCTCGCGGTCGGGACGACTCTGAGTCAGGACGCGGCGTGTTGCTTTCTCGCCGCAACAGTTAAGTCCGCACGCGGCGTGTTGCTTTCACGTCGCAACAGCCAAGTCCGCTCGCGGAGTGTTGCTTTCTCATCGCAACAGCCAAGTCCGCCCGCGGCGTGTTGCTTTCTCGCCGCCGGCGGTCAGGACGCCTCCGAGTCAGGACGCGGCGTGTTGCTTCGCGCCGTGCTTCGCGACGTTGACGTCCGCGATCTTTCGCTCGGTCGTAACGCCGGAGCTGACGCCCGCGACCCAACGATCGCTCGCACCGCCGGAGGTAACGCCCGCGATCATTCGCTCGGTCGTACCGCCGGAGGTGACGACCGAGATATTTAGCCCGGTCGTACCACCGGAGGTGACGCCCGAGATATTTAGCTCGGTCGTACACCCGGAGGTGACGCCCGAGATTTTTAGCCCGGTCGCACCACCGGAGGTGACGCCCGAGATTTTCAGCTCGGTCGTACCACCGGAGGTGACGCCCGAGATTTTCAGCTCGGTCGTACCACCGGAGGTGACGCCCGAGATATTCAGCTCGGTCGTACCACCGGAGGTGACGCCCGAGATATTCAGCTCGGTCGTACCTCCGGAGGTGACGCCCGAGATATTTAGCTCGGTCGTACCACCGGAGGTGACGCCCGAGATATTTATTTCGTACCACCGGAGGTGACGCCCGAGATATTTACCACTTGGTCGCACCACCGGAGGTGACGCCCGAGATATACAGCTCGGTCGTACCACCGGAGGTGACGCCCGAGATTTACAGCTCGGTCGTACCACCGGAGGTGACGCCCGAGATATTCAGCTCGGTCGTACCTCCGGAGGTGACACCCGAGATATACAGCTCGGTCGTACCACCGGAGGTGACGCCCGAGATTTTCAGCTCGGTCGTACCACCGGAGGTGACGCCCGAGATTTTCAGCTCGGTCGTACCACCGGAGGTGACGCCCGAGATTTTCAGCTCGGTCGTACCACCGGAGGTGACGCCCGAGATTTTCAGCTCGGTCGTACCACCGGAGGTGACGCCCGAGATATTCAGCTCGGTCGTTCCGCCGGAGGTGACGCCCGCCGAACTTGGCGACACGCCTGCACGCCGGTGGCCCGAAGCAACACGCCGCGCGCGGACTTGGCTGTTGCAGCGAGAAAGCAACACGCCGCGTTCTGACTCAGAAGTGTCCTGACCGCCGGCGGCGAGAAAGCAACACGCCGCGTCCTGACTCAGAGGCGTCCTGACTCAAGCGTCTGTAGCGACGCGACGGTATCAGTACTTCTCTGAGTCGGGACGCGGCGTATTGCTCTCTCGCCGCCGGCGGTCAGGACGCCTCCGAGTCAGGACGCGGCGTGTTGCTTCGCGCCGTCGACGTTGACGTCCGCGATCTTTCGCTCGGTCGTAACGCCGGAGCTGACGCCCGCGACCCAACGATCGCTCGCACCGCCGGAGGTAACGCCCGCGATCCTTCGCTCGGTCGTACCGCCGGAGGTGACGACCGAGATATTTAGCCCGGTCGTACCACCGGAGGTGACGCCCGAGATATTTAGCTCGGTCGTACACCCGGAGGTGACGCCCGAGATTTTTAGCCCGGTCGCACCACCGGAGGTGACGCCCGAGATTTTCAGCTCGGTCGTACCACCGGAGGTGACGCCCGAGATTTTCAGCTCGGTCGTACCACCGGAGGTGACGCCCGAGATTACAGCTCGGTCGCTCGGTCGTACCACCGGAGGTGACGCCCGAGATATTCAGCTCGGTCGTACCTCCGGAGGTGACGCCCGAGATATTTAACTCGGTCGTACCACCGGAGGTGACGCCCGAGATATTTAACTTGGTCGTACCACCGGAGGTGACGCCCGAGATATACAGCTCGGTCGTACCACCGGAGGTGACGCCCGAGATATACAGCTCGGTCGTACCACCGGAGGTGACGCCCGAGATATTCAGCTCGGTCGTACCACCGGAGGTGACGCCCGAGATATACAGCTCGGTCGTACCACCGGAGGTGACGCCCGAGATTTTCAGCTCGGTCGTACCACCGGAGGTGACGCCCGAGATTTTCAGCTCGGTCGTACCACCGGAGGTGACGCCCGAGATTTTCAGCTCGGTCGTACCACCGGAGGTGACGCCCGAGATTTTCAGCTCGGTCGTACCACCGGAGGTGACGCCCGAGATATACAGCTCGGTCGTACCACCGGAGGTGACGCCCGAGATATTCAGCTCGGTCGTACCTCCGGAGGTGACGCCCGAGATATACAGCTCGGTCGTACCACCGGAGGTGACGCCCGAGATATTCAGCTCGGTCGTACCTCCGGAGGTGACGCCCGAGATATTTAACTTGGTCGTACCACCGGAGATGACGCCCGAGATATTTAACTTGGTCGCACCACCGGAGGTGACGCCCGAGATATACAGCTCGGTCGTACCACCGGAGGTGACGCCCGAGATATACAGCTCGGTCGTACCACCGGAGGTGACGCCCGAGATATTCAGCTCGGTCGTACCTCCGGAGGTGACGCCCGAGATATACAGCTCGGTCGTACCACCGGAGGTGACGCCCGAGATATTTAGCTCGGTCGTACCACCGGAGGTGACGCCCGAGATTTTCAGCTCGGTCGTACCACCGGAGGTGACGCCCGAGATTTTCAGCTCGGTCGTACCACCGGAGGTGACGCCCGAGATTTTCAGCTCGGTCGTACCACCGGATGGTGACGCCCGAGATATTCAGCTCGGTCGTTCCGCCGGAGGTGACGCCCGCCGAACTTGGCGACACGCCTGCACGCCGGTGGCCCGAAGCAACACGCCGCGCGCGGACTTGGCTGTTGCAGCGAGAAAGCAACACGCCGCGTTCTGACTCAGAAGTGTCCTGACCGCCGGCGGCGAGAAAGCAACACGCCGCGTCCTGACTCAGAGGCGTCCTGACTCAAGCGTCTGTAGCGACGCGACGGTATCAGTACTTCTCTGAGTCGGGACGCGGCGTATTGCTCTCTCGCCGCCGGCGGTCAGGACGCCTCCGAGTCAGGACGCGGCGTGTTGCTTTCTCGTCGCAACAGCCAAGTCCGCTCGCGGCGTGTTGCTTTCTCGCCGGGGCTCGACGCAACGAGCAAGTCCGCGCGCGGCGTGTTGCTTTCTCGCCGCCGGCGGTCAGGACGCCTCCGAGTCAGGACGCGGCGTGTTGCTTTCTCGTCGCAACAGCCAAGTCCGCTCGCGGCGTGTTGCTTTCTCGCCGGGGCTCGACGCAACGAGCAAGTCCGCGCGCGGCGTGTCGCTTTCTCGCCGCCGGCGGTCAGGACGCCTCCGAGTCAGGACGCGGCGTGTTGCTTTCTCGTCGCAACAGCCAAGTCCGCGCGCGGCGTGTCGCTTTCTCGCCGCCGGCGGTCAGGACGCCTCCGAGTCAGGACGCGGCGTGTTGCTTTCTCGTCGCAACAGCCAAGTCCGCTCGCGGCGTGTTGCTTTCTCGCCGGGGCTCGACGCAACGAGCAAGTCCGCGCGCGGCGTGTCGCTTTCTCGCCGCCGGCGGTCAGGACGCCTCCGAGTCAGGACGCGGCGTGTTGCTTTCTCGTCGCAACAGCCAAGTCCGCTCGCGGCGTGTTGCTTTCTCGCCGGGGCTCGACGCAACGAGCAAGTCCGCGCGCGGCGTGTCGCTTTCTCGCCGCCGGCGGTCAGGACGCCTCCGAGTCAGGACGCGGCGTGTTGCTTTCTCGTCGCAACAGCCAAGTCCGCTCGCGGCGTGTTGCTTTCTCGCCGGGGCTCGACGCAACGAGCAAGTCCGCGCGCGGCGTGTCGCTTTCTCGCCGCCGGCGGTCAGGACGCCTCCGAGTCAGGACGCGGCGTGTTGCTTTCTCGTCGCAACAGCCAAGTCCGCTCGCGGCGTGTTGCTTTCTCGCCGGGGCTCGACGCAACGAGCAAGTCCGCGCGCGGCGTGTCGCTTTCTCGCCGCCGGCGGTCAGGACGCCTCCGAGTCAGGACGCGGCGTGTTGCTTTCTCGTCGCAACAGCCAAGTCCGCTCGCGGCGTGTTGCTTTCTCGCCGGGGCTCGACGCAACGAGCAAGTCCGCGCGCGGCGTGTCGCTTTCTCGCCGCCGGCGGTCAGGACGCCTCCGAGTCAGGACGCGGCGTGTTGCTTTCTCGTCGCAACAGCCAAGTCCGCTCGCGGCGTGTTGCTTTCTCGCCGGGGCTCGACGCAACGAGCAAGTCCGCGCGCGGCGTGTCGCTTTCTCGCCGCCGGCGGTCAGGACGCCTCCGAGTCAGGACGCGGCGTGTTGCTTTCTCGTCGCAACAGCCAAGTCCGCTCGCGGCGTGTTGCTTTCTCGCCGGGGCTCGACGCAACGAGCAAGTCCGCGCGCGGCGTGTCGCTTTCTCGCCGCCGGCGGTCAGGACGCCTCCGAGTCAGGACGCGGCGTGTTGCTTTCTCGTCGCAACAGCCAAGTCCGCTCGCGGCGTGTTGCTTTCTCGCCGGGGCTCGACGCAACGAGCAAGTCCGCGCGCGGCGTGTCGCTTTCTCGCCGCCGGCGGTCAGGACGCCTCCGAGTCAGGACGCGGCGTGTTGCTTTCTCGTCGCCAGCCAAGTCCGCTCGCGGCGTGTTGCCTTCCGAGTCAGCTCGACGCAGGTCCGCGCGCGGCGTGTGCTTTCTCGTCGCAACAGCCAAGTCCGCGGCGTGTTGCTTTCTCGTCGCAACAGCCAAGTCCGCGCGCGGCGTTGTCGCTTTCTCGCCGCCGGCGGTCAGGACGCCTCCGAGTCAGGACGCGGCGTGTTGCTTTCTCGTCGCAACAGCCAAGTCCGCTCGCGGCGTGTTGCTTTCTCGCCGGGGCTCGACGCAACGAGCAAGTCCGCGCGCGGCGTGTCGCTTTCTCGCCGCCGGCGGTCAGGACGCCTCCGAGTCAGGACGCGGCGTGTTGCTTTCTCGTCGCAACAGCCAAGTCCGCTCGCGGCGTGTTGCTTTCTCGCCGGGGCTCGACGCAACGAGCAAGTCCGCGCGCGGCGTGTCGCTTTCTCGCCGCCGGCGGTCAGGACGCCTCCGAGTCAGGACGCGGCGTGTTGCTTTCTCGTCGCAACAGCCAAGTCCGCTCGCGGCGTGTTGCTTTCTCGCCGGGGCTCGATGCAACGAGCAAGTCCGCGCGCGGCGTGTTGCTTTCTCGCCGCGGCGGTCAGCAACGCCTCCGAGTCCGCTCGCGGCGTGTTGCTTTCTCG
Source organism: Crematogaster levior (assembly GCA_901521435.1). NCBI lineage: Eukaryota > Metazoa > Arthropoda > Insecta > Hymenoptera > Formicidae > Crematogaster > Crematogaster levior. Next base: position 111,295 of record CABEGB010001102.1, read on the forward strand.
CGGCGTGTTGCTTTCTCGCTCGACGCAACGAGCAAGTCCGCGCGCGGCGTGTTGCTTTCTCGCCGCCGGCGGTCAGGACGCCTCCGAGTCAGGACGCGGCGTGTTGCTTTCTCGTCGCAACAGCCAAGTCCGCTCGCGGCGTGTTGCTTTCTCGCCGGGGCTCGACGCAACGAGCAAGTCCGCGCGCGGCGTGTCGCTTTCTCGCCGCCGGCGGTCAGGACGCCTCCGAGTCAGGACGCGGCGTGTTGCTTTCTCGTCGCAACAGCCAAGTCCGCTCGCGGCGTGTTGCCGCGCGCGGCGTGTCGCTTTCTCGCCGCCGGCGGTCAGGACGCCTCCGAGTCAGGACGCGGCGTGTTGCTTTCTCGTCGCAACAGCCAAGTCCGCGCGCGGCGTGTCGCTTTCTCGCCGCCGGCGGTCAGGACGCCTCCGAGTCAGGACGCGGCGTGTTGCTTTCTCGTCGCAACAGCCAAGTCCGCTCGCGGCGTGTTGCTTTCTCGCCGGGGCTCGACGCAACGAGCAAGTCCGCGCGCGGCGTGTCGCTTTCTCGCCGCCGGCGGTCAGGACGCCTCCGAGTCAGGACGCGGCGTGTTGCTTTCTCGTCGCAACAGCCAAGTCCGCTCGCGGCGTGTTGCTTTCTCGCCGGGGCTCGACGCAACGAGCCGGCGTCCGCGCGCGGCGTGTCGCTTTCTCGCCGCCGGCGGTCAGGACGCCTCCGAGTCAGGACGCGGCGTGTTGCTTTCTCGTCGCAACAGCCAAGTCCGCTCGCGGCGTGTTGCTTTCTCGCCGGGGCTCGACGCAACGAGCAAGTCCGCGCGCGGCGTGTCGCTTTCTCGCCGCCGGCGGTCAGGACGCCTCCGAGTCAGGACGCGGCGTGTTGCTTTCTCGTCGCAACAGCCAAGTCCGCTCGCGGCGTGTTGCTTTCTCGCCGGGGCTCGACGCAACGAGCAAG
>CABEGB010001102.1:117243-124743 GCA_901521435.1 Crematogaster levior
TTTTACCTTACGGGAGTATTCCCGCAAGGACGAGCGGTACTCCCGTTTCCTAGTAAGACGAAGCTCGATGTCCCTTTCATCCTGGAAGAGACGTCTAAGCCGATAAACTTTCTTTTTGAATATCGTCAATTCTTTTGTCCACCACGGGTTGGACTTCCTAAATTGCCTTTTCCTAGGCATTGATGCTACACAAGCGTCCGTGAGGACCCCTGTTAGCGTTTCCGCCATTTCCTCCACGTCCGCCGCCGACTCCAGACCGAGGACCTCGAGTCGCGATCTTGTTAGATCGGTCAGGCTCTCCGTGAACTTCTCCCAGTTGGCTCGACGTGTGTCGAACCTCCTGTTCGAGGTACTCGAGTCACTGCCTGCTTCTCTCGGCACCCTCAACCTGATGTCTACAGCGTTGTGGTCGCTGGTCGTCCAGTCACACCTGACCTTCCATTCCCCGATGAATTGGTTCATGGTGGGCGACGCCAGAGTCACGTCGATATATGACTGACCCCTTGCCGTCCAGTAGGTAGGTGACTGTCCTGCTCGATTGACAACCAACATCTCAAACGCTCGAATTAGGTGTTCAAATTTCTCACCTTTGTCGTCGGTTCTCTGGGGACCCCAGAGGGACGATCGAGCGTTGGAATCTACCGCCACTATCAGCCTCTTCCCCCTCAGTGAAAGAAACACCATCTCGAGGTGCCTGAGGTGCGTCTCAATCTCGTCGCTGTGCTGGAAGTAGCACGACGCAACGTAGAAAGAGAAGCCGGGAGCTTGCACTTCTGCACAGACGCAATGTGCAGTGCTAAGCTGCGAGACAAACATCATTTGTATATTAGGATTGCAGATCGCCACCGCTGTCCACGGACGGTGCGAACGCACAGCGGCAATCCTCATCCCCGTCCCTAGTCCGTAGAAGGTGTGGCTCTGACCCTGCTTCCTAACGTATGGTTCCTGCAAAAGCAGGACGTCAAGTCGCTTCTCGGTCACGAGCTGACGCACCTCGCCCGTTACCACAGCTGAACGTCTCATGTTCAGCTGCAGCATCCTAATGCCCGTGGTTGCTGCCGAAGACTGGGGTTTGGCAGCGCTGTACGACGACGAGGCCAATTCTTTTGTTGGCCTGGATAACACTGACTTTCCTGAGGTGACCTCTATTTGGTCTGTAATCTTTGAGTGGGGTTGACGAGGGTTCGCGATTTTGACCTTACTTTGCGTATTATGTCCAGTCGTGCTGAGGACTGCTTTACTGGACTCTCTACCTATTTCTTTTTCTAACGCGGGTTTCTTCGACCTAACTTCTAACCTAGTCCTACCTATCTCTGTGACTTTGTCACACCTATCTAGAACAATTTGGACAGCACGAAGGCTGGTTACCTGGGGCTGCTCCCCGCCGCGCATTGCGTCGCGCGCGCGCCCGGGCGCAGTTCGGTGAGTCACTCCTGAGGAAGCGGAGGCCACCACCGACCGCGCGGACGAGCAAACGCGCGACCCGGCGCCGGGGACCCCCCTTGCTCCCTGAGTTTCGGCCCGGTCTGGCTGGAAGCGAGACGCCAGACGGGCACTCCTCCTCACCGCAATAAGAAAATTTTTAAACACCATCTATTTGTTCCCACGAGTATGGTGGAAAGGAGGTCGAGCGCTGCAGAGCCACCATTACAGCGCCAAGCCTAACTACGACGGGGGGACGGCAGATGCCCCGAAGCGGACCGTTATCGACTGCGCTATTTAACCTCCCCGCAGCCAAGCACCCTCGGCACGGTTCCTAACACCTTGGCGTTGAGACCCTAACTACGACCTACTCTAAGCAAGTGGGCTAACCAGCCCGTTTCCCTACTCTACAACCTAACGAGAGACCTGAAAATAAACGGGACTGGGCCCCCGGTTCCGTCGCCGCTGTTCGAGATCGTAATCTCTCCCAGCAGCGCCGGGCCCGGCTAGGCCCTTACGTGGCCCCTACCACAGCTCCGCTCCATCCGCACAGGCAGGCCCATACCCGGGCCCGTGTGGGGTCTCGCCTAGCCGTCAAGGCGAATCCCCAGGCCCGGGCACAAGCCGACCCGCGCTTCAGGATTCCCGGAGAGCGGCGGAAAGGCGATAGGCCACGGGACATTTCGGGTTTGTTTGGGTAGGAAGCAAAGAGAGGAAAAAGGTTTGCCGCATGGGGGCCATGCTTGCCACATGAGAGCCAATTGGCTAGCTTTCGCTGGCACCGGCTCATGGCAATGCTGTGATAGTCACGGTTGAGGGAGGGAAGAAGGGGAAGAGAGGGTTTGCCGCATGGGGGCCATGCTTGCCACATGCGAGTCATTTGGCTAGCTTTCGCTAGCACCGGCTCGTGGCAATGCTGTGATAGTCTTGGACGGGAGAAGGGAGAGGAGGAGAGGGTTTTTGCCGCATGGGGGCCATGCATGCCACATAGGAGTCATTTGGCTAGCTTTCGCTAGCACCGGCTCGTGGCAATGCTGTGTTAGTCTCGGATGGGGAGAGGAGGAGGAGAGGAGTTTTCTGCCGCATGGGGGGGGCCATGCTTGCCGCGTATGAGTCATTTGGCTAGCTTTCGCTAACACCGGCTCGTGGCAATGCTGTGTGAGTCTGGGACGAAAAGGGACGAAAAGGGACGTGTCGGGCACTACCTCCTCGGCTCCAGCCGGGCGGCAGGCTGTCTTAATGGGTTCAGCCACTCGAGCCGCCAGCCCGCGCCTTCTGCGCCTCGGCAGGCCGCACCCGACACACCCAAAGGAATTTCTTCACGTTGACATTCAGAGCACTGGGCAAGAAATCACATTGCGTCAACACCCGCGAGGGCCATCGCAATGCTTTGTTTTAATTAGACAGTCGGATTCCCCTAGTCCGTGCCAGTTCTGAGCTGAGCGTTGAATGGCGGCCGAAGAGGACGACCGCGACGGCTCGCGCCGCCACGGAAGCCTCGCAGCAAGGAAGATCCGCGGGAGGCCAAGGCACGGGACCGAGCTCGGATCCCGGACTGCGGCGCGAGAACGCCGAGCGTTCACCTCGCCCAGGCCCGGCACGTCAGCCAGACCCGCTTCCCGACCAAGCCCGACACGCCCCGCTCCTCAGAGCCAATCCTTATTCCGAAGTTACGGATCCAATTTGCCGACTTCCCTTACCTACATTAGTCTATCGACTAGAGGCTCTTTACCTTGGAGACCTGCTGCGGATATGGGTACGAACCGGCGCGACACCTCCACGTGGCCCTCTCCTGGATTTTCAAGGTCCGAGGGGAAGATCCGGACACCGCCGCAACTGCGGTGCTCTTCGCGTTCCAAACCCTATCTCCCTGCTAGAGGTTTCCAGGGAACTCGAACGCTTATACAGAAAAGAAAACTCTTCCCGGATCTCCCGACGGCGTCTCCAGGTCATTTTGGGTTACCCCGACGAACACTCTTACGAGGGCCCGAATTGTATGCGGTTCCGCTGCCGGGTTCCGGAATAGGAACCGGATTCCCTTTCGCCCGACGGGCGTGTGTCAGTCATCATCATCATCACAAAAACGTTACGACGATACAACGGTTAAGCTGTCGTCTTTTCCGTTATTGCGTGTGTGTATATCGACACTCGAGTATCATGTACGCCGTCATTGACATAGGATTTCTCCTAGGGCTTAGGATCGACTGACTCGTGTGCAACGGCTGTTCACACGAAACCCTTCTCCACGTCAGTCCTCCAGGGCCTCGCTGGAGTATTTGCTACTACCACCAAGATCTGCACCGACGGCGGCTCCAGGCAGGCTCGCGCCCAGACCCTTCTGCGCGCACCGCCGCGACCCTCCTACTCGTCAGGGCTTCGTGGCGGCGCGTGCCGCGCGCGCCACGCAAACACGCGAGCGCGCGCAAGCACTTGCCGCCCCACTTGCCGCTGACGGCAGAGTATAGGCTCGACGCTTCAGCGCCATCCATTTTCAGGGCTAGTTGCTTCGGCAGGTGAGTTGTTACACACTCCTTAGCGGATTCCGACTTCCATGGCCACCGTCCTGCTGTCTTAAGCAACCAACGCCTTTCATGGTGTCCCATGAGCGTCGAGTTGGGCGCCTTAACTCTGCGTTTGGTTCATCCCACAGCGCCAGTTCTGCTTACCAAAAATGGCCCACTTGGCACTCTGATCCGAGATGCTCGTGGCTTCATAATTCAAGAAAGCCAGAGATCTCACCCATTTAAAGTTTAAAGTTTGAGAATAGGTTGAGGTCGTTTCGGCCCCAAGGCCTCTAATCATTCGCTTTACCAGATGAGACTCGCGCGCGTTCCAATGCGGAACGTCCGAGTGCCAGCTATCCTGAGGGAAACTTCGGAGGGAACCAGCTACTAGATGGTTCGATTAGTCTTTCGCCCCTATACCCAGTTCCGACGATCGATTTGCACGTCAGAATCGCTACGGACCTCCATCAGGGTTTCCCCTGACTTCGTCCTGACCAGGCATAGTTCACCATCTTTCGGGTCCCAACGTGTACGCTCTGGGTGCGCCTCATCTCGCAATGAGAACGAGACGCCCCGGGAGTGCGGAGCGGCATACAAGCGACGCGGCTCATCCTCCCTCGGTCGACAACCAGGGCCGACCTTCACTTTCATTGCGCCTTTAGGTATCGCTACGGAAGTCCCAATGACTCGCGTACATGTTAGACTCCTTGGTCCGTGTTTCAAGACGGGTCCTAAGAGTACCCAAAGCAGTAGTCGCCGACCGGTATCGATCCCCGCGCCGCCCCCGGGGAGGGACGAGACACGGGGACGTTCGTAGGCCTGTCGAAGGTTAACCGTGCGACCAACAGCGGGCCAGGACCGGTGACGGCACTAGGTCCGTTGAGCCTCCGTGTACCGTGGCGCGCGCTTGCGACGGCCTCGACGCATAACGCGTTGCCCTCGAGAGAGCAACGCTGCGGCCTGATACCTTGCGTGTACCGCCGGGCAGCCGGCCGGGCGACCGGGGGTTTGACGCGTGCCGTTTTACCGACGACGCGCCAGTCACCGCACCCGGGCCGTAGACCGACACCCAGCGGGTCGCGACGTTCTACTAGGGGAGAAGTGCACGACGACGACGGCCGGTCATCGACGCACGGCAGCGTGTCCGCGCGGCGAGCCGCGAGGCCCGCGCGGGACATCGCCCACCGACGCGAAGCCAGCGTCGCTGACGATGAATCTCCCCGTTCGATCTTTTGGGTTTCTTAGGTTTACCCCTGAACGGTTTCACGTACTCTTGAACTCTCTCTTCAAAGTTCTTTTCAACTTTCCCTCACGGTACTTGTTCGCTATCGGTCTCGTGGTCGTATTTAGCCTTAGATGGAGTTTACCACCCACTTAGAGCTGCACTCTCAAGCAACCCGACTCTAAGGAGAGATCCTCCCGAGACGCGCACCGGTCGCTACGGGCCTGGCACCCTCTGCGGGTAAGTGGCCCCATTCAAGATGGACTTGGACGCGACGCGACGCCTCGGGATAAGCGGACCCTCCCAAACACCACATTTCCCTGCGGCGGAACCGCGGGATTCGGTGCTGGGCTCTTTCCTGTTCGCTCGCCGCTACTGAGGAAATCCTGGTTAGTTTCTTTTCCTCCGCTTAATAATATGCTTAAATTCAGCGGGTAATCTCGCCTGCTCTGAGGTCGTCAATTATTATTCTTTACACACAAGCGCATCTCGCCTCGCGCACGCGCGCGGCGCGACGAAGACGCGACGAGACGGGACACGGCGGCTCTGGCTCCTCTCGAATGGAGAGAGAGAGCGCGCTCGCAAAGTCCGTCGATCGTCGGCGTCCGATCGTCGGCCGATCGTCCTCGTGCGACGAGAAAGAAGGCCCGAGAGTGGAGGATGGAGGAACGCGCACACACACAGAAATGTGTGTTTTGGCGTTCCTCGACGTTTGTCAACCGGAGGCGAGGTGCCTCGAGGAGCGACTCGACGCGAGTACACGACGACGCGTGCCGGTCCCATGCCGCGGTGGCAAATCGCCGCCGCTTTTCTTTCGCTCGCGCGAGAGAACAGGCTTCGTGGACTCGGGGACACGCGGTCGGCTCGCGCGATACGCCCAGGAGGAGCGATGGCCACGAATCTCCGTGAAAAAGAGAGCCGCACTCGTCGACGCGACGGTGCTGGACTGCTCCTCTTCCGGCTGGCACACCTCTCCCTGCCGCGACAGTTCGCGGGCGCGCGCGCGCAGCTCCGAGTGACACGGGAGGAGAGAGACGCGAACGAAAGAGACGGCTGGATCTCTGCGCGAGATCCACTTTGCACACGCGCGCACGTAGCGGCGCGGAGCGGCGCGACAGAGACGTTTCCACCAAACTTTCGTTTTCGGAAAGTCTCACAAGTCGGCGCGCTCTCGCAATAATCCTTTTCCCTTTCATTGCGCCATCAATCTCTCATCCATCCCGTAGCTGATGTCACCGGGCGGCGGCAGCACACGCGACACCTCGTCGCGCGTATCTCGTCGTCGTAAAGACAACGCGAACGCGCTTCTCTTCGGTCGTCCCTCCACAGTGTGTGTGGGTTTGATTTCGAACGACGCCCAAGGGAAGACGGACCGCTTGCAACAACAAGTCGGTCGTCTCGCACAGCTCGGGGGCGAACGTTCAACGATCGCTCATACACCCGGGTACGCGGCGTCCGAGGGACGCGCGCGTGGGCGCAAGCAGTGTATCTTTGTAATAAAACGACCCTCAGCCAGGCGTGGTCCGGGAATTGTATCCGTGGACCGCAATGTGCGTTCGAAATGTCGATGTTCATGTGTCCTGCAGTTCACAAGTTGACGCGCAATTAGCTGCGTTCTTCATCGACCCACGAGCCAAGTGATCCACCGTTCAGGGTAATCGTTCAGTTTTTCTCCGCTGGCGTTCGCGAGACACAAACGAGACACGCCTCGTTTGCACTCTCACTACTTTGCACAGCAATCCTCTTTGGGGGCCCTTCGATCAGCCTGGCCGCGCGTCCGAGCACGCGCGGACCGCCGCCCCTTTTACGGGGGCTACGGCACACAGTTAGACGCGGGAGCGTTCAATCGTCTTGGAGCGTCTCTCCGCGAGAGCCGGGGCGGAATGTCTTTGAAAAACCATCGGGCGCGATGGACGGGTGTCCCCCGCGGCCCTTCAGCACGCACGAGTGCGCGCATAGGTTACCACCGGCACGCGCCTACCAACACCCCCGGCGGCGAAGTCGAGGCCGGACGGCCGTCGATCCGGACACGCTCGGGGATGGGTGGCGCCTCGCTCCTTGCTCGCACCCGACGGTGGGGAGAGAGAGTGAGAGGTCTTCACGTTCGCAACACACCTCGGCCCCGCCGGATCACACACAGTCCCAGACGCGACCCTGACGCGCCTTGTTGACGGCGGTCGGGGATCGTGGCGTGATCGATCCGGGCGGGCGGCCCCGGGTGTCGCTGCTGTTCTTCCCTCTTCTCTTCCCCGTCCCAGCCGGGTGCGTGGTCGACGATAAACGGATCTCCTCGCCGCGTCGAAATCGTGTGCGCGAAGCGCGCGCGCGCGCGTTTTCCCCGCGCGACTGCTC
>CABEGB010001102.1:127243-132243 GCA_901521435.1 Crematogaster levior
CGCACTCATATCCGTGGAGTTGATGTTCGGTAAGCGCGACGGCGCATCCGCGTTCGTCTGAGAACGACGGAAGACCGCGCGGCCAACAACTATGTGCGCGCCACGTATGAGCCATTCGGTCTTTCGACGCCGACTCGTGGCAATGCTGTGTTGGTAAAATTAAAAATTGTTGATACGGTGCGCCGGCTGTTGGACAAGCCTAAGCGTCGGCGAACGACAAAATAACGTTCGGATCGTTCGAACGAACGACCGAGTTCATTCGGGTAGAAGCACGTTACAAACGTGCCGCGAGACGACGCGTAGTCGCGTCTCTCCGCGACACCAAATCTCACCATATATGTATAACATATATCACGTAACGTGCGTTCCGAGACAGTCTCGAAAAGTTCGTACTCGTCGCACGGACGGGTAGGTAACGTTCGTGCGACGCTCGGCTCGCCGAGCGCACCGCGCCTCTTATAGTACCCAACCGGACGGACGAGCGGTCGGCGACGGACGGTCCTACGCACGGTCGCTTATGGGCTGAGGCGGCGAAATTTCGAGACCATCGGGACTTTGCCGCAGGTAGCGACGACAAAACATAAAGCGATTAACGTACGAATAAATGAGTTTTGGGCGTCGGGACGACGAGAGACGCCCCCCACCAAAAATCCTTCAAGCGAAAAATTGCGGGCGTCACCGCGGTGGTGCGACCGAGCTGAATATCTCGGGCGTCACCTCCGGTAGTACGACCGAGCTGTATATCTCGGGCGTCACCTCCGGAGGTACGACCGAGCTGAATATCTCGGGCGTCACCTCCGGTGGTGCGACCGAGCTGAATATCTCGGGCGTCACCTCCGGTAGTACGACCGAGCTGTATATATCTCGGGCGTCACCTCCGGTGGTACGACCGAGCTGAATATCTCGGGCGTCACCTCCGGTAGTACGACCGAGCTGTATATCTCGGGCGTCACCTCCGGAGGTACGACCGAGCTGAATATCTCGGGCGTCACCTCCGGTGGTACGACCGAGCTGAATATCTCGGGCGTCACCTCCGGTGGTACGACCGAGCTGAATATCTCGGGCGTCACCTCCGGTGGTACGACCGAGCTGAATATCTCGGGCGTCACCTCCGGTGGTACGACCGAGCTGAATATCTCGGGCGTCACCTCCGGTGGTACGACCGAGCTGAATATCTCGGGCGTCACCTCCGGTGGTACGCTGAATATCTCGACCTCCGGTGGTGGCGTCGGGCGTCACCTCCGGTGGTACGACCGAGCTGAATATCTCGGGCGTCACCTCCGGTGGTACGACCGAGCTGAATATCTCGGGCGTCACCTCCGGTGGTACGACCGAGCTGAATATCTCGGGCGTCACCTCCGGTGGTACGACCGAGCTGAATATCTCGGGCGTCACCTCCGGTGGTACGACCGAGCTGTATATCTCGGGCGTCACCTCCGGTGGTACGACCGAGCTGAATATCTCGGGCGTCACCTCCGGTGGTACGACCGAGCTGAATATCTCGGGCGTCACCTCCGGTGGTACGACCGAGCTGTATATCTCGGGCGTCACCTCCGGTGGTACGACCGAGCTGAATATCTCGGGCGTCACCTCCGGTGGTACGACCGAGCTGAATATCTCGGGCGTCACCTCCGGTGGTACGACCGAGCTGAAAATCTCGGGCGTCACCTCCGGTGGTACGACCGAGCTGAAAATCTCGGGCGTCACCTCCGGTGGTACGACCAGCTGAATATCTCGGGCGTCACCTCCGGTGGTACGACCGAGCTGAATATCTCGGGCGTCACCTCCGGTGGTACGACCGAGCTGAATATCTCGGGCGTCACCTCCGGTGGTACGACCGAGCTGAATATCTCGGGCGTCACCTCCGGTGGTACGACCGAGCTGAATATCTCGGGCGTCACCTCCGGTGGTACGACCGAGCTGAGCTGAATATCTCGGGCGTCACCTCCGGTGGTACGACCGAGCTGTATATCTCGGGCGTCACCTCCGGTGGTACGACCGAGCTGAATATCTCGGGCGTCACCTCCGGTGGTACGACCGAGCTGAATATCTCGGGCGTCACCTCCGGTGGTACGACCGAGCTGAATATCTCGGGCGTCACCTCCGGTGGTACGACCGAGCTGAATATCTCGGGCGTCACCTCCGGTGGTACGACCGAGCTGAATATCTCGGGCGTCACCTCCGGAGGTACGACCGAGCACCTCCGAATATCTCGGGCGTCACCTCCGGTGGTACGACCGAGCTGAATATCTCGGGCGTCACCTCCGGTGGTACGACCGAGCTGTATATCTCGGGCGTCACCTCCGGAGGTACGACCGAGCTGAATATCTCGGGCGTCACCTCCGGTGGTGCGACCGAGCTGAATATCTCGGGCGTCACCTCCGGTAGTACGACCGAGCTGTATATCTCGGGCGTCACCTCCGGAGGTACGACCGAGCTGAATATCTCGGGCGTCACCTCCGGTGGTACGACCGGGCTTAAAATCTCGGGCGTCACCTCCGGTGGTGCGACCAAGTTAAATATCTCGGTCGTCACCTCCGGCGGTACGACCGAGCGAATGATCGCGGGCGTCACATCCGGCGGTGCGTCCGAGCGAAGAGTCACGTGCGTCAGGTTGCGGCGCGTCGCTACCACCGCTCGCGGTCGGGACGACTCTGAGTCAGGACGCGGCGTGTTGCTTTCTCGCCGCAACAGTTAAGTCCGCACGCGGCGTGTTGCTTTCACGTCGAAACAGCCAAGTCCGCTCGCGGAGTGTTGCAGCCAAGTCCGCTCGCGGAGTGTTGCTTTCTCATCGCAACAGCCAAGTCCGCCCGCGGCGTGTTGCTTTCTCGCCGCCGGCGGTCAGGACGCCTCCGAGTCAGGACGCGGCGTGTTGCTTCGCGCCGTCGACGTTGACGTCCGCGATCTTTCGCTCGGTCGTAACGCCGGAGCTGACGCCCGCGACCCAACGATCGCTCGCACCGCCGGAGGTAACGCCCGCGATCATTCGCTCGGTCGTACCGCCGGAGGTGACGACCGAGATATTTAGCCCGGTCGTACCACCGGAGGTGACGCCCGAGATATTTAGCTCGGTCGTACACCCGGAGGTGACGCCCGAGATTTTTAGCCCGGTCGCACCACCGGAGGTGACGCCCGAGATTTTCAGCTCGGTCGTACCACCGGAGGTGACGCCCGAGATTTTCAGCTCGGTCGTACCACCGGAGGTGACGCCCGAGATTTACAGCTCGGTCGTACCACCGGAGGTGACGCCCGAGTATATTCAGCTCGGTCGTACCTCCGGAGGTGACGCCCGAGATATTTAACTTGGTCGTACCACCGGAGATGACGCCCGAGATATTTAACTTGGTCGCACCACCGGAGGTGACGCCCGAGATATACAGCTCGGTCGTACCACCGGAGGTGACGCCCGAGATATACAGCTCGGTCGTACCACCGGAGGTGACGCCCGAGATATTCAGCTCGGTCGTACCTCCGGAGGTGACGCCCGAGATATACAGCTCGGTCGTACCACCGGAGGTGACGCCCGAGATTTTCAGCTCGGTCGTACCACCGGAGGTGACGCCCGAGATTTTCAGCTCGGTCGTACCACCGGAGGTGACGCCCGAGATTTTCAGCTCGGTCGTACCACCGGAGGTGACGCCCGAGATTTTCAGCTCGGTCGTACCACCGGAGGTGACGCCCGAGATATTCAGCTCGGTCGTTCCGCCGGAGGTGACGCCCGCCGAACTTGGCGACACGCCTGCACGCCGGTGGCCGGTGGCCCGGAAGCAACACGCCGCGCGCGGACTTGGCTGTTGCAGCGAGAAAGCAACACGCCGCGTTCTGACTCAGAAGTGTCCTGACCGCCGGCGGCGCGGACTTGGCTGTTGCAGCGAGAAAGCAACACGCCGCGTTCTGACTCAGAAGTGTCCTGACCGCCGGCGGCGAGAAAGCAACACGCCGCGTCCTGACTCAGAGGCGTCCTGACTCAAGCGTCTGTAGCGACGCGACGGTATCAGTACTTCTCTGAGTCGGGACGCGGCGTATTGCTCTCTCGCCGCCGGCGGTCAGGACGCCTCCGAGTCAGGACGCGGCGTGTTGCTTTCTCGTCGCAACAGCCAAGTCCGCTCGCGGCGTGTTGCTTTCTCGCCGGGGCTCGACGCAACGAGCAAGTCCGCGCGCGGCGTGTTGCTTTCTCGCCGCCGGCGGTCAGGACGCCTCCGAGTCAGGACGCGGCGTGTTGCTTCGCGCCGTCGGCGTTGACGTCCGCGATCTTTCGCTCGGTCGTAACGCCGGAGCTGACGCCCGCGACCCAACGATCGCTCGCACCGCCGGAGGTAACGCCCGCGATCCTTCCTCGGTCGTACCGCCGGAGGTGACGACCGAGATATTTAGCCCGGTCGTACCACCGGAGGTGACGCCCGAGATATTTAGCTCGGTCGTACACCCGGAGGTGACGCCCGAGATTTTCAGCTCGGTCGTACCACCGGAGGTGACGCCCGAGATTTTCAGCTCGGTCGTACCACCGGAGGTGACGCCCGAGATTTTCAGCTCGGTCGTACCACCGGAGGTGACGCCCGAGATATTCAGCTCGGTCGTTCCGCCGGAGGTGACGCCCGCCGAACTTGGCGACACGCCTGCACGCCGGTGGCCCGAAGCAACACGCCGCGCGCGGACTTGGCTGTTGCAGCGAGAAAGCAACACGCCGCGTTCTGACTCAGAAGTGTCCTGACCGCCGGCGGCGAGAAAGCAACACGCCGCGTCCTGACTCAGAGGCGTCCTGACTCAAGCGTCTGTAGCGACGCGACGGTATCAGTACTTCTCTGAGTCGGGACGCGGCGTATTGCTCTCTCGCGCCGGCGGTCAGGACGCCTCCGAGTCAGGACGCGGCGTGTTGCTTTCTCGTCGCAACAGCCAAGTCCGCTCGCGGCGTGTTGCTTTCTCGCCGGGGCTCGACGCAACGAGCAAGTCCGCGCGCGGCGTGTTGCTTTCTCGCCGCCGGCGGTCAGGACGCCTCCGAG
>CABEGB010001102.1:137243-144743 GCA_901521435.1 Crematogaster levior
GTATGCTAAAAATTTATCCGGTATCGTGTCTTCTAATTTCCCGAGTAAGCTATCAAACATTACGTTCCAACAAGCTGGTCCCAAAACGGAACCCTGTGGGCATCCTCTCGTGGCCCTCTTAGAAATCTTTCGCGAACCGAATTCTAACTGGACCCTTCGATCGCTAAAGTAGCTCCGGAGCACTTCAAAAACGTTCTTAGGGCAGTTCCTACTTTTTAGACTATCTAACACTAGGGGCCACCAGACGTTATCAAAGGCGCCCGAGATATCGAAGAGTAGCGCAACAGCGTACCTCCCTTCAGAAGCAGAGACTATCCGCCTCATCTCCACGATAGCATCCTCGGTCGACCTTCCGGACGTGAATCCGAACTGTCGGCCGGAGGAGTTTTCAGGCGCCAGTGAGTTGCCAGTAATTATTGTTTTGAGAAGTTTCTCAAAAAGTTTCCCTACTACAGAGAGGAGACAAATTGGTCTATAGGATTTCGGGTCTCTCTCGTCCTTGTCCTCGTCCTTCAGGAGGACCCGAAGTGAGCCCACCTTCCAGACAGAGGGAAAGACGCCCCACTTGAGACACCCGTTAAAAAGCCTAACTATTTGACTAGGAATTTCCCTACACGCTGCCTTCAGGACACTGACCTCGATTAGGTCAGGTCCGGGCGCTTTATTATTTTTAAAAGTTTTAACTAACCTAATCATCTCTTGCACCGTGAAAGGTGGAGATTCGACCGTTTCTGGCGGTGTTTCCGCGGCTAATCTAACCTGCCTCTGTTGTATCGTATCCTCTGATACCCGGTCGTCAGGGACGTGAACGTCTAGAAGGTAGCTGGCTGTCTCCTCTAGTGTTCGGGTGGAGAATTCGCCCTGCCGGAGGGTGCTGAGCACCCTCTCAACGCGGAGTTTGTCAGCCTGTTGCTTGTAAACGATGCCCCAGGCCTCCGTGTTACCGTGCGACGTGACGAATTTTCGCCAGCTTGCGATTTTCGCCCTCTTTACCTCTTTTGAGTAACTTCGCAATGAAACGCGGTATTGCTGTGTTATCTCGAGGAAATTGGGTTCATTTCGCCCCTCTGTGACTTTACGTCTTAACCTATAAACTGACTTTTTGAGGATAGTCAGCTCCCTATTCCACCACGGGTTGGATTTCCTAAACTTCCTCTTTCTAGGCATTGAAGCTTTACAGGCCTCCTGGAGCACCACTGTAAGCCTCTCTGCCATTATTTCTACGTCCTCTGCAGACTGCAGTTCAAGGACCGCGAGTTGCGACTCGTTCAAGTCGCGCAAGCTCTCGGCAAACCGCTCCCAGTCCGCCCGACGTGTGTCGAACCGACTGCCAGCAGCGCACCGGTCATTGCCTGTTCCTCCCGGCACCCTCACCCTGATGTCCACAGAGTTGTGATCACTAGTTGTCCACTCCTGCCTCACCTTCCATTCGCCGATGAATTGGCTCATGGTTTGAGACGCCAGGGTCACATCTATATAAGACGATCCCCTCGCCGTCCAAAAGGTGGGAGGTTGGGCAGCGTCGTTAAGAACCTGGAGACCAAATGCACGGATGAGGCCCTCGAGTTTGTCGCCTCTTTCGTCTGTCCTCTGGGGACCCCAGAGTGACGACCTCGCATTGGCATCTAACGCAACTAAAAGTCTCTTCCCCCTCAGCGAATGACACACCATCTCGAGGTGCCTGAGGTGTTCCTCAATCTCGTCGCTGTACTGGAAGTAGCACGACACGACGTAGAAGGAGAAATTGGGAGCTTGAACTTCCGCACAGACACAGTGTGCGGTGCTAAGCTGCGAGACAAATAACATATCCAGATTTGGATTGCTAACCGCTACCGCTGCCCACGGGCGTTGTGAGCGTACGGCAGCCACTCTAATCTGCCTACCTAGTCCGTAGAACGTATGGCTTGATTCTTGCTTCCTGACGTATGGTTCCTGCAATAGCAGTACGTCAAGTCGCTTTTCAAAGGCCAATTCGCGAACCTCTCCAGAAACTACCGCTGAACGGCGCATATTCAATTGGAGAATTCTAATTCCCGTGGAGCGCATATTCGCTATTCTCGTCCTATCAATTTTGACCGGGTTTTCGGGTCTAATATTTTCCAGGTGGGACTGGATGGGGTCTGCGAATCTAACGCGCTTTGCCGGTTTACGCTGTGCCTTAATTCTATCTACCTGATTATCGCATTTAACTAATACTACCCTTGCTGTCCTAAGCTGAATGATAATTCTCGCGAGTCTATCGCACCTATTTGTAACGATGCGGACAGCTCGAAGGCTGCAACCTAGGGACTGCACCACGCCGCGTGTGCCGCGGACCTGCCCAAGCGCAGCTCGATGAGGCGCCCTTGAGGAAGCAGAGGCCACCACCGAGTCTGCGGTCAGACGAACACACGACCCAGCGGCGGGGGGCCCCGCCACTTCCCTAAGCATCGCTCTTTCTGGCTGGAAGCGGTTAGCCAGACGAGCACTCCTCCTCACCGATACAAAAGAATTTTTAAAAACCATACTAATTCCCACGAGTATGGTGGAAAGGGGGTCAAGCGCCGCAGAGCCACCATTACGACGCCAAGCCTAGCTACGACGGGGGGACGGCAGGTGCCCCGAAGTGGACCGTTAGCGACTGCGCTATTTAATCTCCCCGCAGTCAAGCACCCTCGGCACGGTTCCTCACACCTTGGCGTTGGGACCCTAACTACTACGACCTACTCTAAGCAAGTGGGCTAACCAGCCCGTTTCCCTATTCTACGACCTAACGAGAAACCTGAAAATAAACGGGACTGGGCCCCCGGTTCCGTCGCCGCTGTTCGAGATCGTAATCTCTCCCAGCAGCGCCGGGCCCGGCTAGGCCCTTACGTGGCCCCTACCACAGCTCCGCTCCATCCGCACAGGCAGGCCCATGCCCGGGCCCGTGTGGGGTCTCGCCTAACCAACAAGGCGAATCCCCAGGTCCGGGCACAAGCCGACCCGCGCTTCAGGATCCCCGGAGAGTGGCGGAAAGGAGATAGGCCACGGGACATTTCGGGTTTATTGGGTAGGAAGCAAAGAGAGGAAAAAGGTTTTGCCGCATGGGGGCCATGCTTGCCACATGAGAGCCATTTGGCTAGCTTTCGCTAGCACCGGCTCGTGACAATGCTGTGATAGTCATGGTTGAGGGAGGGATGAAGGGGAAGAGAGGGACATGTTTCGCCATAACGCCACTTGGTTACTGCAAAATGCAGCGTTCCAGCGGGACCACGAGGAGGTGGGCGTTAATGACTTGATCGAGAGATTGCTCCCTCGACCCAAGTAACTAATAACTCTAACCCCAGGTCCAAAGAGACTCGCAATGAGAATCAAGGACCTAAGAGAGCCTGACCCTCTTAGGTCGGCAGAACCGAGCGTAACACGCCACCCGGATCGCCAGCCCCTTAAGAGAGTCATAGTTACTCCCGCCAGTAGATAGGGACAGTGGGAATCTCGTTAATCCATTCATGCGCGTCACTAATTAGATGACGAGGCATTTGGCTACCTTAAGAGAGTCATAGTTACTCCCGCCGTTTACCCGCGCTTGCTTGAATTTCTTCACGTTGACATTCAGAGCACTGGGCAGAAATCACATTGCGTCAACACCCGCGAGGGCCATCGCAATGCTTTGTTTTAATTAGACAGTCGGATTCCCCTAGTCCGTGCCAGTTCTGAGCTGAGCGTTGAATGGCGGCCGAAGAGGACGACCGCGACGGCTCGCGCCGCCACGGAAGCCTCGCAGCAAGGAAGATCCGCGGGAGGCCAAGGCACGGGACCGAGCTCGGATCCCGGACTGCGGCGCGAGAACGCCGAGCGTTCACCTCGCCCAGGCCCGGCACGTCAGCCAGACCCGCTTCCCGACCAAGCCCGACACGCCCCGCTCCTCAGAGCCAATCCTTATTCCGAAGTTACGGATCCAATTTGCCGACTTCCCTTACCTACATTAGTCTATCGACTAGAGGCTCTTTACCTTGGAGACCTGCTGCGGATATGGGTACGAACCGGCGCGACACCTCCACGTGGCCCTCTCCTGGATTTTCAAGGTCCGAGGGGAAGATCCGGACACCGCCGCAACTGCGGTGCTCTTCGCGTTCCAAACCCTATCTCCCTGCTAGAGGTTTCCAGGGAACTCGAACGCTTATACAGAAAAGAAAACTCTTCCCGGATCTCCCGACGGCGTCTCCAGGTCATTTTGGGTTACCCCGACGAACACTCTTACGAGGGCCCGAATTGTATGCGGTTCCGCTGCCGGGTTCCGGAATAGGAACCGGATTCCCTTTCGCCCGACGGGCGTGTGTCAGTCATCATCATCATCACAAAAACGTTACGACGATACAACGGTTAAGCTGTCGTCTTTTCCGTTATTGCGTGTGTGTATATCGACACTCGAGTATCATGTACGCCGTCATTGACATAGGATTTCTCCTAGGGCTTAGGATCGACTGACTCGTGTGCAACGGCTGTTCACACGAAACCCTTCTCCACGTCAGTCCTCCAGGGCCTCGCTGGAGTATTTGCTACTACCACCAAGATCTGCACCGACGGCGGCTCCAGGCAGGCTCGCGCCCAGACCCTTCTGCGCGCACCGCCGCGACCCTCCTACTCGTCAGGGCTTCGTGGCGGCGCGTGCCGCGCGCGCCACGCAAACACGCGAGCGCGCGCAAGCACTTGCCGCCCCACTTGCCGCTGACGGCAGAGTATAGGCTCGACGCTTCAGCGCCATCCATTTTCAGGGCTAGTTGCTTCGGCAGGTGAGTTGTTACACACTCCTTAGCGGATTCCGACTTCCATGGCCACCGTCCTGCTGTCTTAAGCAACCAACGCCTTTCATGGTGTCCCATGAGCGTCGAGTTGGGCGCCTTAACTCTGCGTTTGGTTCATCCCACAGCGCCAGTTCTGCTTACCAAAAATGGCCCACTTGGCACTCTGATCCGAGATGCTCGTGGCTTCATAATTCAAGAAAGCCAGAGATCTCACCCATTTAAAGTTTGAGAATAGGTTGAGGTCGTTTCGGCCCCAAGGCCTCTAATCATTCGCTTTACCAGATGAGACTCGCGCGCGTTCCAATGCGGAACGTCCGAGTGCCAGCTATCCTGAGGGAAACTTCGGAGGGAACCAGCTACTAGATGGTTCGATTAGTCTTTCGCCCCTATACCCAGTTCCGACGATCGATTTGCACGTCAGAATCGCTACGGACCTCCATCAGGGTTTCCCCTGACTTCGTCCTGACCAGGCATAGTTCACCATCTTTCGGGTCCCAACGTGTACGCTCTGGGTGCGCCTCATCTCGCAATGAGAACGAGACGCCCCGGGAGTGCGGAGCGGCATACAAGCGACGCGGCTCATCCTCCCTCGGTCGACAACCAGGGCCGACCTTCACTTTCATTGCGCCTTTAGGTATCGCTACGGAAGTCCCAATGACTCGCGTACATGTTAGACTCCTTGGTCCGTGTTTCAAGACGGGTCCTAAGAGTACCCAAAGCAGTAGCGTCGCCGACCGGTATCGATCCCCGCGCCGCCCCCGGGGAGGGACGAGACACGGGGACGTTCGTAGGCCTGTCGAAGGTTAACCGTGCGACCAACAGCGGGCCAGGACCGGTGACGGCACTAGGTCCGTTGAGCCTCCGTGTACCGTGGCGCGCGCTTGCGACGGCCTCGACGCATAACGCGTTGCCCTCGAGAGAGCAACGCTGCGGCCTGATACCTTGCGTGTACCGCCGGGCAGCCGGCCGGGCGACCGGGGGTTTGACGCGTGCCGTTTTACCGACGACGCGCCAGTCACCGCACCCGGGCCGTAGACCGACACCCAGCGGGTCGCGACGTTCTACTAGGGGAGAAGTGCACGACGACGACGGCCGGTCATCGACGCACGGCAGCGTGTCCGCGCGGCGAGCCGCGAGGCCCGCGCGGGACATCGCCCACCGACGCGAAGCCAGCGTCGCTGACGATGAATCTCCCCGTTCGATCTTTTGGGTTTCTTAGGTTTACCCCTGAACGGTTTCACGTACTCTTGAACTCTCTCTTCAAAGTTCTTTTCAACTTTCCCTCACGGTACTTGTTCGCTATCGGTCTCGTGGTCGTATTTAGCCTTAGATGGAGTTTACCACCCACTTAGAGCTGCACTCTCAAGCAACCCGACTCTAAGGAGAGATCCTCCCGAGACGCGCACCGGTCGCTACGGGCCTGGCACCCTCTGCGGGTAAGTGGCCCCATTCAAGATGGACTTGGACGCGACGCGACGCCTCGGGATAAGCGGACCCTCCCAAACACCACATTTCCCTGCGGCGGAACCGCGGGATTCGGTGCTGGGCTCTTTCCTGTTCGCTCGCCGCTACTGAGGAAATCCTGGTTAGTTTCTTTTCCTCCGCTTAATAATATGCTTAAATTCAGCGGGTAATCTCGCCTGCTCTGAGGTCGTCAATTATTATTCTTTACACACAAGCGCATCTCGCCTCGCGCACGCGCGCGGCGCGACGAAGACGCGACGAGACGGGACACGGCGGCTCTGGCTCCTCTCGAATGGAGAGAGAGAGCGCGCTCGCAAAGTCCGTCGATCGTCGGCGTCCGATCGTCGGCCGATCGTCCTCGTGCGACGAGAAAGAAGGCCCGAGAGTGGAGGATGGAGGAACGCGCACACACACAGAAATGTGTGTTTTGGCGTTCCTCGACGTTTGTCAACCGGAGGCGAGGTGCCTCGAGGAGCGACTCGACGCGAGTACACGACGACGCGTGCCGGTCCCATGCCGCGGTGGCAAATCGCCGCCGCTTTTCTTTCGCTCGCGCGAGAGAACAGGCTTCGTGGACTCGGGGACACGCGGTCGGCTCGCGCGATACGCCCAGGAGGAGCGATGGCCACGAATCTCCGTGAAAAAGAGAGCCGCACTCGTCGACGCGACGGTGCTGGACTGCTCCTCTTCCGGCTGGCACACCTCTCCCTGCCGCGACAGTTCGCGGGCGCGCGCGCGCAGCTCCGAGTGACACGGGAGGAGAGAGACGCGAACGAAAGAGACGGCTGGATCTCTGCGCGAGATCCACTTTGCACACGCGCGCACGTAGCGGCGCGGAGCGGCGCGACAGAGACGTTTCCACCAAACTTTCGTTTTCGGAAAGTCTCACAAGTCGGCGCGCTCTCGCAATAATCCTTTTCCCTTTCATTGCGCCATCAATCTCTCATCCATCCCGTAGCTGATGTCACCGGGCGGCGGCAGCACACGCGACACCTCGTCGCGCGTATCTCGTCGTCGTAAAGACAACGCGAACGCGCTTCTCTTCGGTCGTCCCTCCACAGTGTGTGTGGGTTTGATTTCGAACGACGCCCAAGGGAAGACGGACCGCTTGCAACAACAAGTCGGTCGTCTCGCACAGCTCGGGGGCGAACGTTCAACGATCGCTCATACACCCGGGTACGCGGCGTCCGAGGGACGCGCGCGTGGGCGCAAGCAGTGTATCTTTGTAATAAACGACCCTCAGCCAGGCGTGGTCCGGGAATTGTATCCG
>CABEGB010001102.1:147243-150505 GCA_901521435.1 Crematogaster levior
GTGGGTAATTTGCGCGCCTGCTGCCTTCCTTGGATGTGGTAGCCGTTTCTCAGGCTCCCTCTCCGGAATCGAACCCTGATTCCCCGTTACCCGTTACAACCATGGTAGGCGCAGAACCTACCATCGACAGTTGATAAGGCAGACATTTGAAAGATGCGTCGCCGGTGCTAAGACCGTGCGATCAGCACAAAGTTATTCAGAGTCACCAAAATAAACGGTGGACGCACGGAGACCGTCCGCCACCGATTGGTTTTGATCTAATAAAAGCGTCCCTTCCATCACTGGTCGGGACTCTGTTTTGCATGTATTAGCTCTAGAATTACCACAGTTATCCAAGTAAATGTGGGTACAATCTAATGAACCATAACTGATTTAATGAGCCATTCGCGGTTTCACCTTAATTCGGCATGCACTGAGACATGCATGGCTTAATCTTTGAGACAAGCATATGACTACTGGCAGGATCAACCAGGGAGCTTCGTGCGTTCGGTCGCGAAGCGACACGCGCCCGTCGTCGAGACGAGCGGGCACAGCTCTTGTGCGGGTGACTGACTCTCTCACGAGAGCGCCCCCGTGTCTTTATTGCCGCCGGACTTGCAAAGCCGGTCGACGACACCCCGTGTTAAAGTGTCCTTTCTAATATATTTAAAAGATCACGTTTGTTCTCATTCTCCCATATTAGCGGAACGTTATATACGCCGCTCAACCCTGACGCTAGATCGACGATGCGATGCTGAGACGTCGAGGAATCAAGTTTGTAAAATTTCGCTACGGTGTACAAGTAAGCGGGAAGGGATTCACACCCTTCCGTCGCACTCATATCCGTGGAGTTGATGTTCGGTAAGCGCGACGGCGCATCCGCGTTCGTCTGAGAACGACGGAAGACCGCGCGGCCAACAACTATGTGCGCGCCACGTATGAGCCATTCGGTCTTTCGACGCCGACTCGTGGCAATGCTGTGTTGGTAAAATTAAAAATTGTTGATACGGTGCGCCGGCTGTTGGACAAGCCTAAGCGTCGGCGAACGACAAAATAACGTTCGGATCGTTCGAACGAACGACCGAGTTCATTCGGGTAGAAGCACGTTACAAACGTGCCGCGAGACGACGCGTAGTCGCGTCTCTCCGCGACACCAAATCTCACCATATATGTATAACATATATCACGTAACGTGCGTTCCGAGACAGTCTCGAAAAGTTCGTACTCGTCGCACGGACGGGTAGGTAACGTTCGTGCGACGCTCGGCTCGCCGAGCGCACCGCGCCTCTTATAGTACCCAACCGGACGGACGAGCGGTCGGCGACGGACGGTCCTACGCACGGTCGCTTATGGGCTGAGGCGGCGAAATTTCGAGACCATCGGGACTTTGCCGCAGGTAGCGACGACAAAACATAAAGCGATTAACGTACGAATAAATGAGTTTTGGGCGTCGGGACGACGAGAGACGCCCCCCACCAAAAATCCTTCAAGCGAAAAATTGCGGGCGTCAAAAATTGCGGGCGTCACCTCCGGTGTACGACCGAGCTGAATATCTCGGGCGTCACCTCCGGTGGTATGCGTCACCTCCGGAGGTACGACCGAGCTGAATATCTCGGGCGTCACCTCCGGTAGACCGAGCGACCGACGACCGAGCTGTATATCTCGGGCGTCACCTCCGGAGGTACGACCGAGCTGAATATCTCGGGCGTCACCTCCGGTGGTACGACCGAGCTGAATATCTCGGGCGTCACCTCCGGTGGTACGACCGAGCTGTATATCTCGGGCGTCACCTCCGGTAGTACGACCGAGCTGATATCTCGGGCGTCACCTCCGGTGGTACGACCGAGCTGAATATCTCGGGCGTCACCTCCGGTAGTACGACCGAATATCTCGGGCGTCACCTCCGGTATCTCGGGCGTCACCTCCGGTGGTACGACCGAGCTGAATATCTCGGGCGTCACCTCCGGAGGTACGACCGAGCTGAATATCTCGGGCGTCACCTCCGGTGGTACGACCGAGCTGAATATCTCGGGCGTCACCTCCGGTAGTACGACCGAGCTGAATATCTCGGGCGTCACCTCCGGTGGTACGACCGAGCTGAATATCTCGGGCGTCACCTCCGGAGGTACGACCGAGCTGAATATCTCGGGCGTCACCTCCGGTGGTACGACCGAGCTGAATATCTCGGGCGTCACCTCCGGTGGTACGACCGAGCTGAATATCTCGGGCGTCACCTCCGGTGGTACGACCGAGCTGAAAATCTCGAGACCGAGCTGTACCGAGCTAATCTCGGGCGTCACCTCCGGTGGTACGACTCCGGGCGTCACCTCCGGTGGTACGACCGAGCTGAAAATCTCGGGCGTCACCTCCGGTGGTACGACCGAGCTGAATATCTCGGGCGTCACCTCCGGTGGTGCGACCGAGCTGAATATCTCGGGCGTCACCTCCGGTGGTACGACCGAGCTGAATATCGACCGGGCGTCAGGAGGTACGACCGAAATATCTCGGGCGTCACCTCCGGTGGTACGACCGAGCTGAATATCCGGGCGTCACCTCCGGTGGTGCGACCGAGCTAAATATCTCGGGCGTCACCTCCGGTGGTACGACCGAGCTGAATATCTCGGGCGTCACCTCCGGTGGTACGACCGAGGGCGTCACCTCCGGTGGTACGACCGAGCTGTATATCTCGGGCGTCACCTCCGGTGGTACGACCGCTGTCTCGGGCGTCACCTCCGGTGGTACGACCGAGCTGAATATCTCGGGCGTCACCTCCGGTGGTACGGCGTCACCTCCGGTGGTACGACCGAGCTGACCTCCGGTGGTACGACCGAGCTGAAAATCTCGGGCGTCACCTCCGGTGGTACGACCGAGCTGAATATCTCGGGCGTCACCTCCGGTGGTACGACCGAGCTGAAAATCTCGGGCGTCACCTCCGGTGGTACGACCGAGCTGGGCGTCAATATCTCGGGCGTCACCTCCGGTGGTACGACCGAGCTGAATATCTCGGGCGTCACCTCCGGTGGTACGACCGAGCTGTATATCTCGGGCGTCACCTCCGGAGGTACGACCGAGCTGAATATCTCGGGCGTCACCTCCGGTGGTACGACCGAGCTGTATATCTCGGGCGTCACCTCCGGAGGTACGACCGAGCAGAATATCTCGGGCGTCACCTCCGGTGGTGCGACCGAGCTGAATATCTCGGGCGTCACCTCCGGTGGTACGACCGAGCTGTATATCTCGGGCGTCACCTCCGGAGGTACGACCGAGCAGAATATCTCGGGCG